>JAYJMB010081883.1:22079-66599 GCA_036873735.1 Pouteria campechiana
AGCAGCAGCAGAAGAAGACCGAGGAATAACTCCTAGGTCTAGGTCGAGGTCTAGGTCTTGATCAAGGGCCGGCAGTGTTTGAGATTTGGAACCATTAGTGATTTGAGCCCTGAATTAGTTGTCTCATGAATCTACTACACACTTGGGATACAGTTTTAACTGTAACCTTCAACATTTTAAAGAAAAATAAGGCACTTGCTTTCTTCTCACATTGACTCATTGAAGTAACTGGAGGTTTTTCTCCTTTGTTTTATATTTTTAAATAAATTGAGGAGGCTTACTCCTGAATTACTTTTATTCATTTGTTTGCAGGACTCCATGATCAAGCCCATAACAAAGATCTTGGCCATCATAGCGCTTTTAGCACTTCTTTTAGCAGTTTTTATGAGTGAGACGCCATTGTGGATGAAGACATCAAACTTCCTGGGAGTAAGCTTCCCTCCATGGATTCTTGCATGTATAGTCATACTTTTCACAAGGTTAAGGAAGAGAACCAAGGATGTTTTCAAAAAGTTTGGTTATTGAATGGAATAGATGGCATTCCAATACTTCACCAACATTGATAAGTTTCTCTCTTTTGAAATTATTGTGGCTCACAGAATTTTTAATTAGGAGAAAAGGTTTCAGATTGATGCTGGATACAGCTTTGGGCGATGATTTGTTTCTATCTTGAACGGTGCATCATGCATTGCCATGGTGAAAAATGAAAATTCCTTGCAGAAAATGGCTTATTGGAAGGCATCTACTGCTTTTTCTGGACATTTGGGTATGACTAGCTGTTCAACATAGTCAACCCTAGGTCACGGATTGCATAACAAATGGGACGAGGTTGTCTTTTGTGTTTCCAAATGGCAAAATTCACAAGTTGACAAAACTACAATTGCATAATCAACCTTAGTTGATCATGAAGCATTAAACCTTCTCGTCATTGATTTCTCAATGATATGGATGGAATAATTTCATCTTATGAAACTGGCTTATTAGAGGTATTATCATAGAAAAACATATGGTAATATGGTTCTGACAATGTCTATACACAATTCTACGCAGAAAAAATGAATTTCGAAGAAGAGTGCATGCATGTTGACCTATATCAGGGTCTTCTTGTCTTTATTTGTAAAGATTGTACAGCTTGGGGCTCGGATGTGAACCCTGGACCTCTAAAATCTTTCACCCATGTGAACCCTGGACCTCTAAAATCTTTCACCCTTGATGTTAACAGCTAGGTAGGGAGGGCTCAGGCTTCATGAGCATCAAGGTTGAGAAAGGTAAGGTGATTAAAGGGGTTCTCTCCCATGGGATCCCCTGTCAATTCTATCTTCAGTGCCTTGATTCTAGAGGCATTAACAGGCTTCTCTGGGATGACATTCTTCCCCTGTGAGGTCCTCTACTGCTCAAGAATCTTTTGTAGACTGTCCTTGCACTTGGGGCATGACCCTGCGAAAGAAATTAACTTGGAATCCTTTGATCTTTGAAAATAGTTTAGCTAATTCTCTTTCATTAAAGTCACATTCAATTTGAGTGGCTTGCATTCATATATAATTTCTGCTATGAAGTGTATATTTTGATAAATTATCTTAAAATGCTTAAACATAGTTGGTTAGTCCTTATAATTGTCACTTCAAAGCTTTATTTTTCTTCAAAATTTATTCCTAGGTTCATTATTCTACCCTTTTTTTATTATGACAAAACTTTGAAGATATTCCTTAGAAAAGAACAAACTTGGGTTGTGCGAATCTCGAATGACCTTTGATAAGTATAATTTAAACATGAAGAATTTGAGATACTTCTCCTACATGGATTTCCCCCTTAATCCTAGGTCTCTCCCTTTGTATAAATTTAATTTTCATCTATTTCTCCCCATTTTTGTCATTATTAAAAGTGGATGGAAACGGGCAAGTTCAGCGAGCATGTGCAAGTAAAAGAAAATGAAATGCTATGTATGATAATCTCACATTCATATAGTAAAATGGGAAAATATGTGTTTTTCATTGAATTTCAGATAAGTATATCAAATAAAAAATGAAATTATATAACAATTGAAACAAAATTATAAAAGCGTACAAGAGCAGAAACAAAAGCACAAAAGAGACTTGAAACTAATAGGAGGCAGCAGGGGGTGGTGATGGGTCTGAGCTAGGATTGGAGGGGCAGGGTTTTTGCTCCCTAGAGTAAGAAATGGTTGTTCTTGAGTGAGATGGGGTAGGCTGTGCTGGATGACCATTCCAAAGGGTAAATGTCGTGGAAATGATTAGTTCAGGGTTTGCTAAAGGTTTAGTTTTGGGTCTACGTTTTGTCTGTAGTTTAGTGCCACTAGGTTTGATTACTGGCAGCTTGCTAAGGGGGTAGTTCTTGGTTTGGGAGAATTGTTGGCTTGCTAGGTTGTTGGTGAGGTTGTAGAGTCAATTGGACTAGAGGGTCAAATGTAGAGGAGGCGGGCATTCTGGCTTAGATTGGAATGGGTGGGAAGGGTAGAAAGAGGTGTTTTGTGGTGGCAACATTGTCTTCCATGGATAGTTTCAAAAAAAATCTGAGATGAGGGGGCTAGACATAGTGGGCTTGAAGCCAGATGGAAGAGGTTGTTAGGGTATACAGGGAGAGGTAGGTTGGTGATGGTATGGGTGGAGACGGAATTGTGAAGTTAGTGGTTGTTTGAGATTTAGTTGAAGTGGAAGGATTATGTGAGGTTTGTGGTGTAGGTGTTGTGGCTGGTTGAAGTGTGGTTGTTGAGGTTGTGGTTGAGTTGTGGGAATAGAGGATGGAGATTGTCTAGTTTGGGAGTGCAAAGGTTTTGCCATGGTAACGATCATGGTCTCATAAGTCCTTATCTTATTTGACAGGTCAGAGAATTGAGACTCCATGAAATTTTGCATGGATGTCATTTGAGTAAATAGACTGTGACTGGCTGAGGTTATTTGGGATAGGGTTAAGGTCATTTTGGTTTCTAGATTTGACTCTTAACTAGTTTAAAGTTTGGGTGATGGGAGGGTTCAAAGATGGTTCAGGTCTAAGGCTTAGGAGGGGGCTCAGCTGGTAGAGGGGTTTGGGACATTGTGGAGGTTAGAGGTGTTGGGATTTTCTAAATTTGACTTTTTAAAATTATACTATACATAATTATCTTGATATAAAATATAAAGCAGTAAAAATGATAAAATTATTAGTTTCCCAACTAAATATCTTGGGTTCAATTTTTTTTACAATGCATTTCATATTAATTGGAATGCATAGCAATCTCGTAAGTTGAAATGAGAAGAAGATAAAATGTGGGGTCACTGCTCATGAAGAAAATGAAATGAGAAAAAGATAAATGTGGGACCTCATGTAACTACCCATAAGAAAATGGATAGAATGAAGACAAATGTGAGGTCCTAATGGTTGCTAGTAGCTACGAAAGATTCAAGCATTACAACAGGCCTAACGAACAGATTCAAATGGCAATTTGATTTGATAGTAGGCAGTGAAATTCAAGTATTGCAATGGGCTTGGCTTACGTATATATTCTGCAACTCTATAATAGTTGCATACGGCTATAATAGGGATATCACTTTTTCTTCTCACTTTCTACTTGAGATATTTGCAAATTTCTCTATTAGTCATTCCATCCAAGATAAGATAGTGTGCTACCATTAAGTTGTTTGGTAACCAAATTGGAAAGCTGCTTTCTCTCTTTTTGTATTCAGGTTTGCAAATTGTATCCTAGGGATAACGACAAATACCTTAAAGCAACAGTGTATGGTACATAATTGCCTAAAGGATAGTGACTCTGTAACGTGTTTTTGCAAACTGGGTATTTGTGTTTCATTTCATTTCATTTATTTTCTTTGTTACCTATTCTTTCCTCTTTCTACCCCAATAATCTTTAGGCAATTATTCTATCATGGATACAATGGTCCACTCATCATCTAACATCCCCCTTGTCAAACCTGAAATACCAAAGTTGAAGAGTTGTAATGACACCAACTTCAAAAGATGAGAACAACAAATTCATCTCTACCTCACTTAAATTGTAGTCGTTTATGTTTGTACCACTCCAAAGGTTGAAGAAAGAAAGGACCAGACTTTACAAGAATGTCATAGAAGAATGAAGTGGGAACTTGACAACTACATTTGCAGAGGATACATCATCGACTCACTTTTAGACACCCTCTTCAATGTCTACCAGAATATGGCTACAACAAAACAAATTTGGAATGCACTTCAACACAAATTCAATACTGCAGATGCTACTAGCGCCAAGAAATTTCTTGTAAGCCATTTTTTAGATTATTCTATGATTGACGACAAACCGATCCTTGACCAAGTTCATGAGATTGAGTATATCGTAAATCAATTAGAGAATGAGGGTAGCAAGATGGATGAGTCTATTGTAGTTGGTTTTATTACTGTAAAACCGCCTCCTAGCTGGAATAACCACCGTAAGAATTTGAAGCAAATAAATGACAAAATGACTTTTGATGATCTTGCCGTGAATCTTAGAATTAAAGAAGCTTTTAGACTGAGAGAAAAGACAGAAGAGCAAGATCATTATAAAGCCCATGTGCTAGAAAGTCAGAAAAAGATGATAGTTAACAATGATAAACCCTCTAAAAGGTTCAACTCAAATACCAACAAAAATTCATTTAAGAAGCATAAAGGACCTTGTTTTCATTGTAAAAATATAGGTTACTTGAAAAGAGAATGTAGACTTCTGAAAAGGAAGTATAATTCTTATTCAAGACCTAACAATAAAAAATGTCCTAAAGCACATATCGCTGAAGATAACTTTGTTGTTATGATTTTTGAGGTTTTTTTTTGTGGGTGATGACCAAAGTTGGTGGCTTGATTCTGGAGCCACTAGGCATGTTTGTAAAAACAAAAGTCAGTTTAAAACCTATGAAAATGAAAGGAATGAAAATAATCTTTTCATGGATAATTCATCTATTGCTAAAGTAGTGGGATCAAGAACCATTGTCTTGAGACTGATTTCTAGCAAATCTCTTACCCTCACTAACGTACTTCATGTACTAGAAATTTGCAAAAATCTTATCTTAGTTAGTCTTCTTAATAAATATGGGTTCAAGTTGGTATTTGAGTCAGTTTATTATGTCTAAGGGGGGTATATTTGTTGGAAAAAGATATGTTGTAGATGGTGTGTTGAGAATGAATGCAAATAATGAAACTAATTCTTCTACTTAGATTATTGACTCTTTTTCTTTATGACATGATAGATTAGGTCATATGAATTTTAGAATCATGAATACTATAATGAAAGTAGGTTTAATTCCTAAATGTTCCCATCAATTCTCAAATAAATGTAAATTTTGTGTGCAAACCAAGATAACTCAAAAACTATTTCAAAAAGTTGAAAGAAATTCAGGATTATTAGATTTAATTCATTTAGACATATGTGAAATAGAAATACTTTAACTAAAGGTGGAAAAGATACTTTATTGCCTTCATAGATGACTATAGCAAATATACTTATGTATATCTGCTAAGAAAATAAAAAAATAAAGCCCTAGAAAAATTTAAGTCTTATTTTTGAGGTAAAAAATCAATTGAGAAAAACCATTAAATTCCTTAAATAAGATAGAGGTGGTGAATATTTATCATATGACTTTAATGACTTTTGTGAAAATTTTGGAATAATTCACCAAGTAACAACCCCTAAAACTCCACAACAAAATGGAACTGCAAAAAGAAAAAATAGAACTTTAGTAGAAATGGTAAATGCCATGTTCACAAACTCAGGATTAAATAAAAGTTAGTAGGGAGAAGCTCTTTTAACAGCTTGTCATATTTTTAATACAATTCCCCGTAAGACTCCTTATAAATTATGAAAAAATAAGACATCTAATCTAAAATACTTAAAAGTATGGGGAGCAGAGCTTTAGTTAGACTGCCTGATCCTAAAAGACCAAAATTAGGTATTAGAGGAATAAAATGCATATTTATAGGTTTTCTATAAATAATAAAGCCTATAGATTCTTGATGGTAGAGCCTAACAGTTCAATTTATCAAAACACCATTATTGAATCTAAAGATGCAGAATTTTTTGAGAATACTTAGAAATTAATTCCTATACTAAATCAGAATGATAACACTTCTTCTAAAATGTCGGATCAATCTATAGGAGTTGATTCTCAGCCATTTGATCAACATTTAGAAATAGAAAATGAGGATTTAAGAACTAAGATAACTAGAAGTGATCCAAATTTTAGATTTAGATCGGATTTCTATCTCTTCTTAGTAGAAGGTCAATAGAAGAAATAAATGAAGAACATATGATTGTTTTTAATACAGAAGGAGATTTATCTACCTACAAAGAGGCTATAAAATCTCCTAATGTTGCATTTTGGAAAGAAGCTATATAAGATGAGATGGATTCAATTATGGGAAATGGTACATGGAACTTAATAAATCCATTGCTTAGGTCAGAAGCTACAGGTTGTAAATGGATATTTAGAAAGAAATTAAAAATAAACTATTTAATTGACAAATTTAAAGCTACATTAGTAGCTAAAGGGTTTAAATAGAAAGAAAGTATTATTTTCTTTGATATGTATTCTCCATTGGCTAGAATATCAACCATTAGATTATTAATGGCTTTAGCATCAATATGTCACCTTGAAATTCATCAAATGGATGTAAAAACTACTTTTCTAAATGGAGAATTAGAAGAAGAAATTTATATAAAACAACTTGAAGGTTTTGTTATGCCTAGTCAAGAAAAAAATGTATGCAAATTAATTAATTTAATAAGGTTGTACTTTCAAATGGTTTTAAATTCAATGAATCGGATAAATGTGTATATACTAAATTTTCTTCCAATAAAAGTATTACTATATGCTTATATGTGGATGATATGCTTATCTTTGTTACTGACATTGAAATTATAGAAGAGACTAAAAGGTTCTTGTCTGTTAGCTTTGACATGAAAGACATGGGAAAAGCATATGTCATTTTAGGCATCAAGATCATTAGGGATGGTAATGTATTTTCTCTCACTCAGTCTCATTATATTGAGAAAATTATTAAAAGTTCAATCACTCTGATGCTAGTCCTGTTTCTACTCCTTTTGATTCGAGTATTAAGTTATGTAAAAATAAGGATAGATCAATAACACAACTAAAGTATGCTAAAGTGATTGGTAGTTTGATGTATGCCAAGTATTGCACTAGACCAGATATTACTTATATTGTCAGAGTATTTAGCAGGTTTACTCATAATCGAGGGTATAAACATTGGAATGCAATTTATAGAGTATAAAAGAGGCAGAGTTAATTAGAAATTTGTTACTTAAAATTCCAATTTGGCCTAAGTTAGTGTCTCTATTTATTTGCATTGTGACACCGACGCAACTTTGTCAAGATCATACAATAAAACTTATAATGGTAAGTCTAGATATATTGCATTGAGACATAATTATGTAAGGCAATTGTTCCAAGATGGAGTGGTTAACATCGACCTTGTTAGATCAAATCAAAATTTGGCAGACCCACTTACCAAAGGCCTTACAAGAAATGTAGTCTGGAAAAAGGCTAGAGGGATGAGACTGAAACCCATTAATTAAGTCCTAATAATAGAAACTTAACTTTAGGTTTGTAGCCAAGTCAAGAGTTCAATGAGCAAAGTATGTCAATTAGTGACTTGCAAACACAATTTATATTTATTTATTTGCATCTCTTAGGTAGTGCTTGGATCCTGTAATATTGAAAATGAGGTTGAGTGTTTTATGCTCTTAATGGATTTAAAACCATTATGTTGGGGTATTTACGTATAAGGTACTCTAAATAGATCCACCTATATGAGTGTTGAAAGTGTGTCCATTTCCAGAGTGTATAGGTTCTCTATGAGGTGCTCATAAAACTGGGATACTGATATATGGCCAAAACGTGTTGGCATGATGAATATTTGATGAGATTTGAAATCTTATATGTAAAGTATGTTTGATCTACCAAATGGGGTCGACAGTTCAAGGCTCTAGCCATTATACACTTTGGTAGATCTTGATGTACTTTCACTAAGTAAATGTTCAACTCTAAAAGACAACTTGATTATGTATGAGATTTCATTGTCTTGGGGGAAATTTTTCAAATTTTGAAAATAACGGGGGAATGTTGGGATTTTCTAAATTTGATTTTTCTTATATGTATAATTATTTTGATATAAAATTCAAAGCAGCAAAAATGATAAAATTATTGGTTTCCCAACTAAATATATTGGGTTCGATTTCTCTTACAATGCATTTCATATTGATTAGAATACAATAGCAATCTCACAAGTTGAAATGAAAAGAAGGCAAAATGGGATCTTGATATAGTTGCCTATGAAGAAAATGAAATGAGAAAAAGACAAATGCGGGTCCTAATGTAACTACTCATGAGAAAATGGATAGAAAGAAGACAAATATGAGGTCCTAATGGTTGTTAGCAGCTATGAAGGATTCAAACATTGCAACGGGCATTGCTAACGGACAGATTCAAATGGCAGTTTGATTTGACAATAGGCAATGAAATTTAAGCATTGCAATGGGCTTGGCTTATGGATATATTCTGCAACTCTATAAATAGTTGCGTACAGTTATAACAGGGATATCACTTCTTCTTCTCACTTTCTACTTGAGACATTTGCAAATTTCTCCATCAATCATTCCATCTAAGATAAGATAGTGTGCTACCATCAAGTTGTTCCATGACTAAATTTGGAAGCTTCTTTCTCTCTTTTCGTGTTCAAGTTTGCAAATTGTGTTCTAGGGGCAACTGTAAATACCCTAAAGCAACAGTGTATGGTGCATAATTGCTTAAAGGATAACGACTCTATAATGTGTCTTTTGCAAGCTGGGTATTTATTTTTTATTTCATTTATTTATTTTCTTTGTTGCTCATTCTTTCCTCTTTCTGCCTCAATAACAGGTTCATAGTCTCTGGTGTGGGTTGTTTGGTCTATAATATGGTCTAGGTGAAACAAAAGTTCTACTTCTGTTGCTACCTAGTTCTCTCTCTGCATCTCTCTTTCCTTTTTTCTTTATCTCCTTGCTGTCCTCATTTCTTGTTTCTCATATTTCTTCTCTTGGCAGGCTTTCTAATGTGGTGTTATCGACCATCTTCCCTCTTTGGAGTAGTCCCCCCCCACAGTTCTCTCCCCTCCCCACCAATTCCATACTTAGACCCATTCTTTGTAGGGTTTTATCATTTATATTATCATATTTTTTATGTTTTCATATTCTTTCTAGTGAAATCTACTACATGTCTTTGCATCATCTTAGTGAGCATCATCGCATAAGATAGGGAGGTGGTAATCTTTCTGAACACAACTTCATATGTTGAATCATTAACTTGGGTAGGTTTCTCTTAATTGCATGTTTCAATGCCCATATTCTCTTAGCATCCTCCTTAGAAACTTGCTCACTTGAACCCATTTGTAGCAGAAGACAATGGAGCAAAACATTGTGAGCTTCCTTTAAATTTAAGCTTTTCAGCTCTCTAGTATTGACAAAATTCTTACGACTGCCTATCTTATTATATATATATATATCCCCAAATAACTCTTTTTTTTTAAAAAAAATGGAGAACACAGGGTCTTCTTCCTTTGGAATTTCCAAAATTTCACTCAAAAACTGTCTTCATTCAACACCACCTTGGCTCCTCCAATCTTGCTATTTATGTAAACATCTAGATTGATGAACAAGACTAACAAATCTAAGATAGACCAAATCTTTGTAATCCAAAAATTTTCTTCATCCTTACACTTCAAGCCAACAATGCACTATTAGATTTTTATGCTTAAACAAATCAAAAGAGAGGAAAATTTTTTTCCCTTCAATATATTCCTAGTAGCAAAGTTCTCATTGCACTTAGTAACAACTTTCTAATTATAGTTGAAAAATTTACCAAAATTGTCGGGTTTGGGTCTCTTGGAAAGTTTAGATTTTGGGTTTCTTGGAAAGTTTAGATTGGACTTCTCATTCTCTTCTTCTTTTTCGTCCTTACATACCATGCACTTCCATTTAGACCCCTGTAGCTTGGAACTTTGACCTTAACAATTCTTTGCATGGTAGGGTTCAAAAATGTCGGTTTTCAGGTGAGTTTTAGGTAAGGAATAGGATTAGGTTGAGAGGATTTAGAGGAAAATAGGGATATTCTATCTAGGAAAGGATGAGAGGGAGTAAGAGGTTCTGGATTCGAAGGACAGAGGTTGATAGAAATGCCTCCGTAGTTGCCCCTTCCGAACATGTAAGTCATGATAACTCAACATTTCTGGACCCGTTAGTGCTCTTGCACCGAATGTTGATCCTCGTCTACCAAAACCAAACTCGAACAAAGACTCTGATAGGGCCTTGTGAGTTGCCCTACAAAAACTGAGATTGGACGGTGTGCTGGACATAGACTTGTGAGTTGCCCCGTCCTAAATTAAACTTCTCCAATTGTTGAAGTTCCAAGGAACTTCAACGAAGGCTTCTGAGTTGCGACTCCTTAGAGGTCCCTTCTCCATGCATAAACACCATTTAGGACGTAACGAGTGGATCAAAATTTGCAACATTTTGGATGATTTTTCATTATTTCCAATCATCTGAAGTGCAAAATTGCTTATAAAGTTCAATGCGGTGGCCTGAGGTCATTCTATCCAAGAGGAAACGTTTTGAAAATTCTTGAAAAGCTTGAAAACGACATAAAAATTTATTCATTCAAGCATTAGAAGTGCTTACGTATGATTTTCAATCACACGTTTAAATCTAAAAATCAAATTTACTTTTAATTTTGTAAAACTCGTTCTTAAAGAAAGGCTTAGTAAAGATATCTGCTAGTTGACCTTCCGTGGGCACAAACTTAAAATCTGAACATGGTGACTGATAAAATGGTGTTTCACTTAATTTATTTGATCCTTAATCATAATACTAGATTTTTTTGTCAAGTTAATAGCACTGCTATTGTACACCTAATGGGAGTGTTTGTGAATTTTAAACTATAATCCTTAAGTAGTTGTTGGTTCATAAAATTTGTGCATAACAACTACTTGTAGCAGCCTATTCTATCTTAGCAATTTTAACGCTAATGAACTTTGCTTTCTTGAGAACAATAAAATTAGCACTTTTCCCAAAAAACTAATAGGTTCCAGAGTTACCTTTTCCAATTGATTTTATATCCAACAAAATTAGTATTTGGGTACCACTACCAAATTAACTCAAACTTTGATCCTCTTGAGTAGTATAAAACAAGATTTAGGGCATCTAAGAGATGCGTGAAAATCTTGTTTACAATAACTAGGTGTGCTTTTTTAGGATTAGAATAAAATCTAGCACATATATATAGTAAACATGATATTTTATCTACTAACAATCAAATGGAGTAAAGAATCCATCATGTTTCTATAAAGTTTCTGATTTATAGACTTATATTACTCATTTTTGTCCACTTAATTGAGGTGCTCATTGGAATAGGCAAAGACTTTGAAATTTACATGTCAAACTTCCTTGAATAACTACTTTATGTATTTAGCTTGGTTAACGAAGATGTCATCTTTCGCTGGCTTGATTGTAAACCTAGAAAGAAATTGAGCTCCCTCATTGAGCTCATTTCAAATTTTCTTTACGTAATCTTAGAAAATGTCTTGCATGTTTTTCATCAGAAACACTACGTACAATATCGTCTATATATTTACACAGTGAGAATGTCTTTCACGTCACATTTAATAAAATGTCGTCTTTCACGTCACACTTAATAAAGCCTGTAAAACCTGGCTAATAAAAAATTATTAAGTCTTTCATGTCATGTTCTCGGAGTTTATTTGAGCGTGCAAAGAACTCTCTTGAGTTTGAAAATATAGTTTGGTTCATTTGGATCTTTAAACTCAAGGGATTGTTTAATATATGCTTTTTCTTTAACGAGGACAGTAGATGGGTGAGCGGGTAGACAAAAGAAATGCAATGTTAATAAAATTGAACTAGTGGTTGAATCTATTGATCAGTTCAGTTTAAATTATTCAACAGTTGGTTCAAATTGAATTAAACCATAACATCACTATAATTTAAATTTCTATATAAAATAAATTTTTATAATTTTAATTTAAAACATATTGATTTAGTTCAATCTTAAAATCAATAAATGGAGTAAATTTTTTATTTTACTTACAATGAACCAATACAATGAACCGTACATAAGCTATGAGCATATATCATCTTATCCTACGCCACAATCCCACTATCTGTCATTCAAAATTTCAGTTTACTTTTACTTGTTCCTTGGGAGCCACGTTGATTGAAAATTGAAGTCATGCCTGCCAACCGGTCCAACGATTCTAGAGGTTCTTGTAGTCGGACCACCGATCCTTCGATTTATAGCGGTTTTTTAATTGTAGTTTAAATTGCGCTAGACCTAACCACTCATGGTGCATCATTCTGATTGGACCGGTTGAACCAGTTGTTCGGCCCAGTTCGATTAAGGCTAGAGGGATGGAAGAAAAGTGGAAGGTGCGGTTAGGGTAAGGATTAAGTTTCTCCCTTTTTTTTTTTTAAATACAAAACCAGGGTAGGGCGTAAGTTCTTCGGGTTGGCTTATAATGAACAAAAAAACGGACCCAAATTTCAAATCGGATTTAACCAACTTGACTGGTAATCAGATTTTCAAAATAGTCCAACCTTAACCTTTTCCATTTGAGATTAGTTTCCTTGAGTTCGAATTTAACTGGGCTCCATAAGAGTCCACTTAGTTTTCATGGTGTGGTGGGTTGACTTTTCTTCCGTCCATGCAATGATTGTACTTAAGGCCCATCTTCTTTGTGTAGAGGGACCTCAAATCTGTTAAAAAGATACGGTATGCAGGAAATCTTCGACTACCAAAAAATAGGGCTTTGATTCCGTAAGGGCAGTTCTATGGACATTCCAATGGAGCTTTGTCATTTAGACCCACCAAAATAGCTTAATAATATCTAAAATGACAATAATATTTAACACTATTTGTTTTAAATTAAAAACATAAATACGATTCTATAAAAGACTCATACATAGCCATAAAATTGGAATAATTAAAAAGTGAATATGAATATTTCAAAATTCTATTCTTACTTGCAAACTTCATAAGCCTCTAATGGAAATAATTTTTAATATTTTAATGAAAATAAATAGTATTAAATATTATGGTTGATTTAGATATCACCATGCCACCATAAAGGGTCCAAATGAAAAGGCTCCATTGAGATCTAAGTGGAGCCACCTTCAATCAAAACCCAAAATATATTCCCAATTCAAACCTCCTAGTATAGCCAAAATTTATGGTTTAAAGGTTCGAATTCAATGGCATTATTTTAGGATCCTGTGAAACACAAATAAAAAAATCCAGTGAACATACAAATAAAAAAGACTATGAACTAATTAATTAGATCAAGATTGATAATCTAGGATGTCATGAGACGTGAATATGGTCATGCATGCATTTGTTTTGTATTGGACATAAAGTCTAGTCTTGATAAATTTGCATTTGATCTGGGCTAGAAAATAAAACGCGCCTGCCGGCTTCTATCAATACTAATTAAATAAAAGGAAGAACAAATTAATTTGAAAAGAGAAGTGAAAATTGGTTTTGCTAGCTAAGACTGCGTCCGGCAAAACAAAGCGATCAGATGAATATACCAAAAAAATTTCAAAAGCATCTTACACCGTCTAATAAGAGATGGCAGCTTGCCTCAGAGAAATAAAAAAATCTTCCTTAACTTTCCCCAAGCATTCAGTCATAAAATTTCAAGCATACTTTCTTATGCACCATTGAACTAAAACGGTACCTCCTAAAGTATTGACTAACTCTTTTATTTTAATCATAATGTGAACCTAAAAAATTACTTCTAAAAATAAAAATGAAATGAAATAAAATAAAATAAGATTGTGAGTTTTAATTTGATGGGCTTTCATAAAAAGATGATTTTTTCTTATTTTGTCTTTATAATTGTATACAATATCTTGTGATTCAAGTTATTTTCTAATGATCTACACCCTTAGCATAATCTATATGGGTATACTATAAAATTATAAGATTGATTTTTTACCCTCAAATTATTTATTTATTTCATTTTAATAATAAGTATTCCTTACTATTATTCTCTTATCTAAAAAATATTAAATTTTTTTACTTTTATTATTTAAAAAAATTCTTGAATAAAAAGATGGTGCTTACGTAAATGGTTCGGATTTGTTGACTACTTAATATTCTAATATAGCAATATATTACATTGTATACATTTGTAATATTTAGAGAATATTTGATTAGATCCTATATTTCTTTGATTGATATACTTAGAGGATATAAATGTTAATGCTCTAACTTGCAAAATAACTCAGAAAATTCATATTTGATGATTAACAAACTCATAATGGAAATGACATTAAAGATCATAAGGCTAATGAAAATCGCAAATGTAGAAAAGTATAAGTGTAGGTTATAGTGGCACTGCAACATCTTTGTACATTTGCTTGTGATTGTAGCCAAATGATAGCAGCCTATAGTAATTGCCTATATTGTTCTAGCAAGTTAATACCCTTAGTTGATATCACAAATGCCTACCAATACTACCTACAATCCCACAACTGAAGGAGAGGCGCCTCTACACACAGCTGGCCGTCCTGAAAGCCTAAACCACCTTGAAAGCCCATGCTGCTTATGATACTACCGGGAAAGTGTAGTTGAATACTGCAATCGAAAGTGCAGTTGAATACTGCAATCGCTTATGATGCACCTGCTAATGGCTAACAACATAGGTTTGAAGAATTTTGGAAGAATGACCAGAACCTACAAGGAAAGCGCTTGCCAAAATAACCTACAGACTGCACTTGACACTACAATAGCCTATTAAGCGCCTGCTGATTCTAATAGTCAAAAAATTTGAACATTCTCTCGCATTTAATGAGAACCAACCACCCTTAGTGGTTGAATTTTGAAGAAATCTATAAAATGAGTTAATTGGGAATGTCTAAGAAGCTATTGCAAGCATTCATTGAGCCCTAACTTTTAATTTCTCTTTGCGACTCAAGCCAACCATTCAATTTTCATCAAAACCTCATTCAAGGCTTTCACTTACAAAAGAAGGGAAGAATTCTTTGCATTGAAGTGAGCTTTTAAGGATCATAAAGGCTTCTCCTGCACTCTCAAAGATACACGTTCAAAAAGTATAACATCTTTCTTTGTTACTTATAATTGTGTGTTTTCTTGAGTTGGTATTGGAGACCAACGTCAAGAAGATAAAGAGTGATTGTTGGATTATGATTCCTAATTAACTTGTTAAATAGCATTATGCCCCATAGAACTGGAATCTAAAAGAGTGTAATGACATTTATTTGTACTCCTAACTGAGATAGTGGAACCCAAAACACAAAGGTATGTGCTTGGAAGAGTGGAGTGGAGAAGTTATCTCAAACCATTATATGTTGTGTCTACTATATGTGATTGCTTACCTTGCTTGACCTCTTATATATAAAGCAAAAATATTTTAAAAGAAGTTTTTTTTTAATTTATAGGGGTTTTAACAAAAATTTTATAAACCTAATTCACCATTTCCCTCTTATTTTAAGCCTAGACAAAGTGACCAATAATTGGTATCTGTTGGTCCCATTAGCTAGACTTAACCCCAAGAGAGGAGGGATGAACTGGGTATATAAATTTCTTTTATGAAAATCTCTTGTAAATTTAAAAGCCTTCTTTTAGATTATTTGTAGTTCACATAAATAAGTAATACAAGCGATAACACATAGTAGACATAATGTATAGTGGTTTGGGATAACTTCTCTATTTCACTCTTCCAAGCACTTTTCTTAATATCTTACGTTGTATCATTTTAACAAAGAATACAAATTAGTGTCACCACACTCTTCTAAATTTTAACTCTAGAGGGCATATAATTTTTAGTATTAATGCACTCCTCTAGATTCCAGCTCTAGAGGGCATAATACAAGCTAATAAGTTTATTGTGAGTCATGCTCCAACAATCACCCTTGTTCTTCTTGAGTTTGGTCTCTGACACTAACTCAAGACAATAAATAAATAGAAATGAGAAAGAATACAATTACACTTTTTGTAGTATTTCTTTTAAGCACAAGGAAAACCTTAATACTGATTGAGAGTTCAATTTTAATGCAAGAAGATTTCTCTAAGTTGTTCGTGAAAGTCTTTAATGTAGAGCTTTTGAAGATTGAAGGCTTGAAGGCTTGAAGACTTAAGTTGTTTAGTGAAATGAAGATTAAAGCTCGATAACAATACTTGCAACAACTATTTGAATGTCCCAAATTAACTCATTTTATAGATTGCAATAATTATTTGAATGTCCCAAATTAACTCCTTTTATAGATCTCTTCAAAATCTAGTCATTGGGCATAGTTGGCGCTCATTTAATGTGACGGAACATTATAAATTTCTAATCATTGGAGTTGTCAACAACATGGTAAGCTACTACGGTATCAATTACCATCTGCAAGCGGCTTCTATATTGACTATGGTTGATCTTCAAGAACTTCTTTAAACCCAGTTGCTAGACATTGGTAGGCTAATCGTAGGCACTGCAATATTCAGTTGTGCTCCCAGCCAGTATTACAGGCAACATAGGCTTCCCAAGCGATTCAGTCTTTAGGCTGGCAAGGTATGTGAGGAGGATCTTTATCTTTGGATGCAAGGTCGCAGGTGATATTGGCAAGTGACTATGATATTAGCTGTGGTTATCTAAGAGTTCATGTTTTGCTGGAACACCATAGGCAGTTGTTGCAGGTAGCTGCTATTTGGCTATGGTGCAGGTGATATGCAAGGGTGGTTTCGATATCAAATGTGGCTTGCACTTCAACTTTTTTGCTCTTATGATTTTGATTATTCTTGTGTTATCTCATGACATTTCTACTATAAGTTTGTTAATCATCAAAATATGGATTTCCTTAGTTGATTTGCAAGTTAGAGCATTTATAGTAATAGAGCAGGCTAGAAACATATTTGTAAAGATTCATTGGCAAACCTATCATCTTGTCTCATGTATTTGCCAAGGAGCAATCCTTTACATGATTGCCCTTATTTGATGGTGTAAATTTCACCTATTGGAAGTTAACAATGAAGTAGTTCATTATGGCCTGTGATATGGAATTATGGAAGGCCATTGAGGTGGGAGTTACCCTCCTAAAAACAAGAATAGGAGCATGTATTAAGGATGATACTACCAATGTTCAAAATAATATAAAAGCTATGAATTCCCTATTTTGTGCTTTGTCAACCACTAAATTTGATAGAGTTTCCTCAAGTACAATAGCTAAGGAAATATGAGACAAACTTGTCTCTATATACGAGGGGTCTTCTCAAGTTAAGAGAATTAGGAGAAATATTCTTATAGGAGAATTAGAGAAATTTAAAATGAAAGAACATGAAAGCATTTATGAAATTTATGCTAGATTTTCTAAAATTACTAGTGCTCTTATATGTTTAGAGAAAGAAAATTTCAATTTTGAGCAAGTTATGAAGATCCTTCAAGCACTATAAAATTCATGCAATCAAGAGATCAAAATGATTGAAGAAGCTAAGGATCTAAATGAATTGAAAGTAAATGATTTAATTTTCCTTTAATATCACATTAACTAGTTAAGAGCAAGAGAGAAGAGCCAATCAAAAAGAAAAAAATAATGGCTCTAAAAGTAACAAAAGATAACAATAGTGAATTGACTTCACAAACTGATGATGAAGTTGCAATGCTCACAAGGAAACGTAAGAGATTTGTTAGAAACAACAAAGTAGCCATCAAGAAGACAATCTAGATTTGATGAGAAAAAGAAAAGAGAAAGAAGGAAAAATCTACCAAACTACTACAAGTTTTAGAGGTGTTGGACACATGCAAGTAGAGTATCCAAACAAATACAAGGTAGAATATAAAGAAGTGATAAGAGGGAAAAAACAAGGAGTGGAAGTTTAGAAGACCATCTAAGAACCAAGCATGTGGAATGTACGTAAATGAGGATGAGTCATCAAGCGCAAGCTCTAGTGAGAAGGAAGATAAAGAAATAAGCAACATTTAAAGGATTTGTTGCATGACACATATTGATAATAAAATCTCAACAGAATAGCCATAGAAAATAAGAAGAAAAGAAAACTAGTTTGGGTGAATCTAAGGTAAACTCTTATTATTCATATACTTCAAATTCTTGTAGTTCCTCTAGTTTTTGTAGTACATGTGAATTGCTAAATGAATTATAACAATCATATGACCCACTATTTAATGAATTTGAAACACTTAGCCGCAAATATAAGCAAAAGAAGAGACACTTTGATGCAACAGTTAAAGTAAATGCTAACTTGGTTGAAATAAATTTATCTTTTCAAAAAGAAGTTGACAATTTAAAGAAAGAGACAGAAATTATAAATAGTGTGTTGAATATATTCTCGAAACCAAAAGAATCAATTATAAGTTCCTAAGAAAAAGAAGCAGGAAAGGACTTGGTTGTGAAGAATCAAGTAGTGATGAACTACACGAGCCCTAAACATTCAATGGGTGAGCCAAAGGTATAAATATCATTGAAGAAAGAGGAAACTGTCTTCAAATTAGAATATATATAGGTCACTCATGGATAAGAAAACTAGAGTCAGACCAAGCATAAGATAGAATCACAAGCAAATGCCACTTTTGCAACAAAGTAAGACACAACATATATGACTGTTATGCAAAGAAAATGAAGAGGAACCGTGCTCGAAAGATGGAAACCAAAAGAAAATACAAAATCCTTCACCACACACAATTTCACTAACAGAAATGAACCCACTACTTGGGTACCAAATAGGTGAAAAGAATTCTACTTGTAATTGCAAATAAGCCTCAAAGTTCACCAATAACTTATACAAACTTTAGCAAGTTTTCCTACTTACTGTTTACTATAAGATGCAAGCCCCTTGCTTGCAAAAAATAAAATAGTAAATAAACATGTACATAAATGAATGTCTCTCAATAGGCAGAGTGTAAGAAGTGTAGTAATAAAAAGACAATGAATATAATAGTAAAGAATAATAAAGATTAGACTCTAAGTGTCTTTGAATAATTTGCTTTGAATGCTTATTGGAATTTAGTGTAATAGAGCTGATCTCGTGGAGTTAAATCTTAAAGCTTCAATAAATGCTTAAGTAAATTTTTGTTCGACTTTTTTTCAACTCTTTCTCAGATTGTTTCCTAGATGTTTGAATCTTCCTTTTATAAGTTGTGAAAGACACCTCAACTATAATAATCATTTTTGGTAGCTTTCCTATCATTTGAAAAGGGAGATTTAAAGCTTTATCATAATTTTCTTCTTTTTTCCAGCTACAAAACTTTTATAATAAGTATTCAAAACTTCTAAGGTTCATCTACTTGTCAGTTACCATTGTGCACTCAATGGAAAACTTTTGAGGTTCTTTTATTGAACTTCTAAGCTAGTGGCAATGACAAGATTTTGCACGATCGATCATTTTAGATTCTTCTGAAGGTTGATTTTGGTATCTGACACTTTCATCAATCATGTTTTTTGCTTTTGAGAAACTTGTGAAGTGTTTTTGAATGATTAAATTCTGTTTCTGATGAACTTCTTGAATTTTAGCTTTTTGAGAATGCCTCTGAAGAGCTTAGTTGCTTCTGAAGAACTTCTGAGCTTTTTCTGAATTTTGAATTTTGCCTCTGATTTGCTTCTTGAATATTGGCTTTTTGAAGATACCTCTATAGAGCTTCTATATTACTTTTGAGAATCTTCTAAGCACAAAAAACTTCTTCTATATTCATTCAGTAGCACTATTATTGATCTTATTTTACAACTCTGAAACTTGGAAGCATTTTTGAAGTTCGAATTCTGACAAATTTCTATTGCAAGGTCAATCTGTATTGCTTCTGAGTTATTTTTGAATGCATAAGCTTCCTCTGAATTATTTTTGAAGTTCTTTTAGTTGAACTTTTGATTACAGAAATATCATTCTGTATTGCTTCTATATTGTTTCTGATTTAATTCTGAGCATATTTAGAAGTTCTTACTGATGAACTTCTGAGTACGAAATTGCTTCTGTATTGCTTTTGATTTACTTCTGAGCATATTCAGAAGTTCTTACTAATGAACTTTTGAGTACAGAAACATCATTCTTCTTAGAGCATTTTACCTCTGAGGTGTTTTTGGAGAGCTTCTGAACTATCTCTAAAGTGTGACATTGCCTTGGAGTTAATTATGAGGATTGCACTTTGTCTCTGAAATACTTTGGAATATTTTTAAATTACTTCTGAGATTCATGCCTTATCTCTAAAATTCTTCTAAGCATTTCTAAATTGCTTTTGAGCTTCACGCCTTGTATTTGAAATGCTTCTAATCATTTCTAAATTTCATTCCTTGTCTTTGAAGGGATTCTGATTTGTCTTTCTGAGTACTTCTAAGTAAATTTTACTAAACATTCTTTTCAAATTATCTTCTTTATATGAAGACTTAATAATATACACTTTAAGCTTAATAGTTACTCTCCTTAATTCATTTTAACTGATTAACGTAGCATCACTTGGAAAGTAAATAGTTAATAGCTTAACTCGTTCATCTTCAAAACTTAACTACTTAATTATATTTATCATCGAAATCAAGCTAAGTAAGTGGATTAGACTCAACATTCTTGTCCTTTTTAATGATGACAAAACATTCGAGTGATGAACCTTCATAAAATACATAATTGAGAAATTTAAAGCTGTTAAATGCATATTTAATATGCAATGCTTCTACTAACTTAGTGAGGCTCCCCCTGAATGGATGTACTAAGTTGCTCTGATATCTCTAGAATTTCTTTTGAGCTTCATGCCTTGTTTCTTAAATGCTTCTGATCATTTCTGAATTTCACTCCTTGTCTCTGAAGGGATTCTGATTTATTTTTCTGAATACTATTGAGTGAGTTTTACTGAACATTCCTTATAAATCATCTTCTTTTTATGAAGACTTAATAATATACACTTTAAGCTTAACAGTTACTCTCCTTAATCCTTTTTTACTGATTAACACTGCATCAATTGAAAAATAAATAGTTAATAGCTTAACTCTTCACTCATATATTTGCACATCAGCAAAACATAACTGCTTAATTACATTTATCATCAAAATCAAGGTATGTAGGAAGATTAAACTTAACATTCTCCCTCTTTTTGATGATGACAAAATATTCAAGTGATGAACCTTTCATAAAATATGCAATTGAGAAATTTAAAGTGGCTAAATGCATGTTTAATATGTAGTGCTTTTACTAACTTAGTGAGGCTCCCCCTAAATGGGTGTACTAAGTTACTCTGATATCTCTGAAATTACTTTTATGCTTCATGCCTTGTCTTTGAAATGATTCTGATTGTTTTTGAATTTTATTCCTTATCTCTGAAGGGATTCTGATTTGTCTTTTTGAATACTTTTGAGTGAATTTTATTGAACATTCTTTTTAAGTTATCTTCTTTCTATGAAGACTTAATAATATACACTTTAAGCTTAAAAGTTACTATCCTTAATCCTTTTTAACTAATTAACACTACATTACTTGAAAAGTAAATAGTTAGTAGCTTAACTCTTCACTCATATGTTTGCTCATTATCAGAACTTAATTACTTAATTACATTCATCATCCAAATCAAGCTAAGTAGGAGGATTAGACTCAACATTATCCCCCTTTTTGATGATGACAAAACATTCGAGTGATGAACCTTTCATAAAATATGAAATTGAGAAATAGAGAAATTTAGAGCGGCTAAATGCATGTTTAATATATAGTGCTTTTACCAACTTAGTGAGGCTCCCCCTGAATGGGTATACTAAGTTACTTTGATATCTCTGGAATTGTTTTTAAGTTTCATGCCTTGTCTCTGAAATGCTTTTGATCATTTTTGAATTTCAATCATTATCTCTGAAGGGATTCTAATTTGTCTTTCTGAATACTTCTAAGTCAATTTTACTAAACATTCTTTTAAAATTATCTACTTTCTATGAAGACTTAATAATATACACTTTAAGCTTAATAGTTACTCTCCTTAATTCATCTTAACTGATTAATGCTACATCACTTGAAAAGTAAATAGTTAGTAGCTTAACTCTTCACTGATATGCTTGCTCGTCATTAAAACTTAACTATTTAATTACATTCATCATCAAAATCAAGCTAAGTAGGAGGATTAAACTCAAAATTCTCCCCCTTTTTTATAATGACAAAACATTTGAGTGATGAACTTGTCATAAAAATATGAAATTGAGAAATTTAAAGTGGCCAAATGCATGTTTAATATGTAGTGCTTCTACTAACTTAGTGAGGCTCCCCTTAAATGGGTGTACTAAGTTACTCTAATATCTTTGATATTTCTCCTTGAATGGGTGTACTAAGTTACTCTAATATTTCACTAAGTTCTTCTAATATTTCTCCCCTTTTTTGTTATAATAAAAAATGCTAATATGTGTTGATGTATTTTAGAATTTCTAAGCTAATAATGTTAGAAGTTTTGAGAAAGTTAAAGTGCAGAAAAGACTCTAAGACTCTATTAGAGTTTCTGGGATGCTTTAAAAACATTATAAAAATTGGAAATGTAGCATTCATGTAAAGATAATTAAATCATGTAATATGCAATTTATTGAAATGGATCTAATATGCCTAGTTCTCTCCTAATTTTGTAAAATCTGTCCTTATGGAGTAGCTTTGTGAAAATATCTACTAATTAATCTTCAGTTGGTATAAATTTTAAGCAAATATCGTGATTTTGAACATGATCTCTATTGAAATGATGCCTAATCTCTATACGCTTAGTGCTGGAATGCAACACTAAATTCTTTGTCAGACTTATGGCACCAATATTATCACATTTGATAGGTGTATCAACACATTTCAAACCAAAATTACCTAATTGCTATTTCATCCATAAAATTTGAGTACAACAACTACCTACAGCTACATATTCATTGCACTAGTATTATCACATCTGATAGGTGTATCAACACATTTCAAACCAAAATTACCTAATTATTGTTTCATCTATAAAATCCAAGCACAACAACTACCTACAGCTACATATTCATCCTCAGCAATTGATAATGCAATAGATGTTTATTTCTTGGAGAACTATGATATAAACATACTTCCAAGAAATTGACAAGTTCCTGAAGTATTCTTCCTATCTATCCAACAAAATTTGCATCTGAGTATCCAATTAATTGAAAATTTGAACCTTTTGGATACCACAAATTGAGATTTAAAGTGTCAAAAAGGTAACCAAGGATTCTTTTAATAGTAATGAGATGCAACTCTTTAGGATCTGACTAAAATCTGACACACATGTAGACACTAAACATTATGTCTAGTCTACTGGCAGTTAGGTATAATAAAGATCTTATCACGCTTCTATAAAGTTTATGGCAAATAGATTTACCTCTTTCATCATTGTCCATCTTTATTGATGTGTTTATTAGTGTTTCATATTTTTTGCCATTTTCGATGTTGAATTTCTTCAATAGTTCTTTTGTGTACTTTTCTTGATGGATAAAAATTTCGTCTTTTATTTGCTTGACTTGCAGTGCCAAAAAGAAGTTAAGTTCTCCCATCAAGCTCATTTTGAATTCACTCTGCATTGTCTTAGAGAATTCTTGGTAAAGATTTTCATTAGTTGCACTAAATACTGTATCATTAATATAAATTTGAACTATAAGGATGTCATTCATTGCATGCTTAATGAAGAAAGTGGTATCAACTTTACCCTTTAAAAAACCTTTCTCAATAAGAAATTTTCTTACCCTCTTATACCAGGCTTTAGGAGTTTATTTCAAACCATAGAGAGCTTTCTTGAGTTTGAAGACATGATTTGGACTATGAGGATCTTCAAACCTAAGGGGTTGTTTTACGTAAACCTCTTCATTAATGAATCCATTTAAGAATGCACTCTTTACATCAGATATAACTTGAAATCCTTATAGAATGCATTTTATTCTAATGACTTCTATCCTTGCAACAGGGGTGTATGACTCTTCAAAGTCAACACCTTCTTCTTTATAATACCCTTTTGTTACTAATCTTGCCTTATTCCTCATTACAAATCCTGATTCATCCAATTTGTTCCTAAAGACCCATTTAGTACCTATAATAGATTGGTGGTATGACTTTAGAATAATAGTTCATACATCATTTCTTTTAAATTGGTCAATTTCTTCTTGCATAGCTAAAATTCAGTTTTCATCTTCTAAAGCTTGGTTTATGCAAGTTGGCTCTAGTTGAGAAATGAATGCAAAATTATCATATATTTGATGAGAAGATGATCTACTTCTAAATCTATCATACACATTACCAATTATCTGGTTTTTAGGATGAGCATGCATGAACCTCCAATCTTTGGGAAGAAATGTGTTATCAACCTCATTTACCTTTGTTATGGATTGTCCAGCTTCATCCATTAATGTCTTTGATTGTGGAGCTTCTAATTGTTTATCTTGTAACTTTAGTTTCTCCACATTTGTTATAAGATTTTCTGTCTCATCATCAAAATCACTAGTTATTTTCATAGAGTCAGTATGTTCATTAAATTTAACATGAAAAGATTCTTCTAAATTCTTAAGACTTAATTTGTACACACTAAATGCCTTGCTAATAATGGAATAACCAAGGAATATTCCTTGATTAGATCTTCTATCAAATTTTCTAAGGTTTTTCTTGCCATTATTAAGAATAAAGCATTTGCAACCAAAAGCATGAAAATAAGAAATATTTGGTTTCTTGCCATAAAACATTTCAAATGGAGTTTAGTTGAGTAAGGGCCTAGTGAAGATTCTGTTGATAATGTAGCATATAGTTCATTGCTTCAGCCCAAAAATATTGAGGCAAATTATATTCACTCAACATAGTTCTTACAATCTCTTGCAAGGATCTATTTTTTCTCTCAATAACTCTATTTTGTTAGGGTGTTCTTGGTGTAGAAAAAGTTTGAAGAATTCCATTGCTTTCACAGAAATTTGTGAACCTATGATTTTCAAACTCTTCACCATGATCACTCCTTATAGCAATAATATGAGAGCTTTGTTTATTCTGTATGTGCTTAGTAAATACTTGAAAGAATAAAAACACTTCATCTTTGGAGGCTAGAACATTACCCAGGTGAATCTACTGTAGTCATTCACAATGACATATGTATAATGTTTCCCTCCAAGGCTTCTAGTTTTTGTTGGTACAACTAAATTCATATATAGCAACTAAAGGAGTTTTGTTTTGTATACTTCTTTATTTGATTTAAATGATTCCTTTACTTACTTACCTTTCAAGCAAGCATCACAAAACTATAATGCCCCGCCTTCGAGGGCTATCACTTTACCTTTCACTGTAATTCCACTAGGATTTCACCATGACTTTCCTACTTCCAGAGTGGTATTGCTCTGATACCATTTTCTAGTTTATCTAATTTCTGTAGATAATCAGACAGAGTTTCCCCTATAAATAAGGCTGTCCACCTATGTATAAGCATTCAATACTCATAATAATACAACTTTTCAATTAAAAATCATTAAACAGAATTTATATACTTTAATAGAACTCTATTCATCCATACCACATCCATATCACTCTATAGGTCCCCCTCAAAACTGTGGCTACATCATAATGGCAATAAATATATTTTTTCCACTCCTCCATTATACAATATCTATCCACATCTATCCACATACATGAATATACAATGACATGCCCATAATTTACAATTATACAAAATTTTGCAACCATGGATATACAAATACAATAGTGTGGGAAATCTTAAAGAACAATACAACATTGGATCACGTCATACTTATCCATCATAAGGGATTCCAATCCTAGTACATTATGAGAATACAAATACAACTTCCTTTGCTTTCTCCCCAATATAGGCTTCTATGGCTTGGCCTGCCAACCAAAAAAAATGGGGTGAGTTTAAATAAACTCCGTAAGTAGACTATGTGATAATCATTAGTTCAATCAAATCAACAAAATCCAATCTATCCAAGTAAATAGGGATCCATAAGGCATCCCACAAACCAATCCAAATAGATACATTTCCAAACTCAACCTAACATCTCAACATGTCAGAGTATGATCTCATCATATAATAGAAGAATACAACATCAATTTCACATTCCAAAGCAAATTACACATTTGGGATCATCACCTATACCAAATCACACATATACATAAAACACATGCATATACCATAATTTACATTCATGAATGACTACAATCCCTTAATTCAGACATCCATATACTAGAATAACACTAGCAAGTATTAGGGGATATCCTCTATCCCATCAAGCCATACATCAACATAAGATAATATGAATCTATACTATATAACAATTGAACATATGTTTACATCATAGCATCCTTATTCCAAACTATATATCTTGGGATCCCCATTAATCCCAATACTCACACATACACAAATATTGAATACAACAAATACTAGGATACTAATAATGCTATACAATTCACATATACAAGCATTAATCCATACATCTATATATAAGCATGTCATCAGATCAATTATGGTATAATCATTATCCGCATCTAGTCACACCATCAACAGGCACAACCTGCTTACCTCAGAATAATCCACTCCATAATCCATATCTTTTCATACTCGGCTTGTCGCCTCCATAATCGTATATCTTATTTACATGTACATGTACATGTAGAGGAGCAATTTTCATTAATATAATGGAATATAATGATTAAATTTTCAGCTTAAGGCATCACATTGCATTTTACATGTTTCTATTTTTGCACCATCATACACAGTCATAGTAAATTATCCATAAATTTCTCATATTAATTCTAAATTAAGAATTATTATTTAATTGTTTAGATAAATTCAAGTCCTAAAACTTTGATATTGAACATTTTTTTAATTTAGCCTCTATATTGGGTAGTTAGGCCCCACAAATGACACCTTTTGAAGTTATTTATTTTTCAGGAATAGTTTTAGTAATTTGAGCATAATTCTCTCATATAAATTCTAAATCAAGTTATTATTATTTTGTTTTGTATATAATTCCAAGATCCATAGCTTTCATGTTGAGCACATTTACTAATTCAGCTCACAATTTGAGTCGTGAGCTCCACAAGATGATGCCTATTGATTTGGAGACTGTTTCACTGTTTTAGCTATAACTCTCTCATATCAACTTAGACTTTACTGATTCTTATCTTTTTCAAAAGAAAATGTTAATATCTACAAATTTTCTGTTAACCACATATTCAAAATAAAACAATTTAGGGGTTAAAATTGGGACGTCATCAGCATCCGATGTAATTTTAGGATGTACATGCTGACAACAGTAAATTTCAAGATATTTATTTTTAAAATTTTTTTGGACATGTTAATGTTGGAATTTTTCCACCAAAATTTACAATGTCATTCATCATATAGAAATGACAACATATTTTTATATTCACAAAATTAATTCATTTGATAAGTTTTAATCAAGGTCAAAATGGATACTTAATAAGGCATTTTAATGCAATACACATGTTCTATTTAATTCTTGTTGTCTACCTTAATTATCATATTAATTCAAATCTTTTTAAGTTAATTAGATACCATATTAATACTATAGCTAAAATATGATTAACCACAAGTAATTATTCATAATCACTTAGCCAAATCCCATCAAAATTTGCCCTATGTATAATAATTTTGCAATTAATTCCAGCAACCAATCATTTAAATACTTTGCTCTATACCTAACTACCAATCTTAATTCCATCTATTTAAAATTAATTCAATGCTTCATTAATACATTAATTAAATAGGGATTAGCCTTGAGTGATTAAGGCTTAATTACATAGCATACTCTTAATGGAATTTTCACAAACAACTGGTGGATAGCTTGGTTTCACCCGTCTATTTTTATTATAAGGCTACTGAATTTTGATTTCCATTACACTAAATCATGTTTAAAGTTAATTAAAATAATAACTAAGCAGCAACTACACTAATTACAACCCATATCATCATTACCAAATTCTGAAAAACCCTAACCTAATCCCATCTACATCAATCATCAATAGTTCAGCTATCCATCAATGTAATAATCACATCTATATAATTAATAAGTTGAATTAATTATCTACTCACCTTTAATCCTTTGTTTCTTGGGTGGGTCCCACCTATAGTTGTTGTCCTTTGATTCTTAATGGCTTTAACACATTTAAATAGAAAGGATTCTTGGAGTAGTAGGCTGCAAATCATGCGTGGAGCAATTTCCCACAAGTTTCCCTATTAAATAAGGGCTAGAAATCATCAAGGGAGAAATTTTGGGAACTTGGACATGGCCTCTTATGATTGCCACTTGATTTTCTAAGGGAGATGGCTAATAGCCATCTTTTTATATTAAAGATGGTATGGTACTCTAAGTTCCATACCCACATGTGTACATACATTTCATTTCTAAATTTTCCTATCATCTTTTCTCCATTTGTTTAATATCTTTGAATCACTTCCACCACAATTCACATGCCAACACTAATATTTCATAGGATTTAATAATTTGTTTTCAACTTATTTCACTTGTTTAACATACATTAATTCATCTCATCCCTCATTCTCACATTAATAATCACAATGCACCTATTTTCATGACTTTTTCATAATAAGTTTTCTGAAATTTCAAGTATACACACATTTATTACATGCTGAGTTATAAAAATAAAAATCTATATACCTAAAAATTTTGGAGCCTTACAACAACCTTCCTTGGTCAACCTTAAGTTTACGTAATGTCACGCCTCGCCTTTCGAGGCACAACCCTGATCATTTCCTTATGTTTTCACTATAATTTCCTCACTTTTAGGTTGGGGGTACTCGATTCTGATTCTATTACACCCTACTCTATGGCCTATACTTTCACTATTCCTCTTACAAATTTCCATATTAAGGGAATATTCTGTCAAAAATCAGCCAGGAAAATAATTGAGTTCCACACCTTATATTAAATCTAATTTAAATCATAAAAACCATACTTTCAATATCCACAATTCTATCATAATTCAAATTCATAAAATAATAATATTATTCATAGTTTATATCAACACCCACAACTGTAGGCCCAAGATCAATCTTGATCATGATGGTGATACACCCAAATAGGGATCATGCATTCAATGACAAATTCATTATTATGACATGCCCTTACATCTATTACACGTCAATTAAAATCTTTAAATACAATCATACAAATACATAATGAAATTTACAATTATAGATTATAGTACCATTATAAAATGTCTTCAATCTAGCTCAATAGTTCTAAATATGTCATCTAAAAAATTAAAATAAGAAGGCGTGAGTCCGGGTAACTCATTTAGTAGAAAAATGTATAATAACAAAATAGATGAATACAAATTAACAAAGGCAATAATCCATTAATTAAAAATTTCAAAACTTGCACTTAAAGTCACAGTTAGTTTCAATATACAATTAATTCAACAATACCAATGAAATCGTACTTCAACAGAACAATGTCACATTGGCCCTATACTCATAATACATAATCATTCACCCTCATGATATTATCTCATTTACTCTTCTCAAGGCCCTTTATTCATATCCACTTTATACCCATTAATGCCATTATGGGTTAAGCATTGACCCCTCAATGTCATACATTTCGCAATTACTTTAATAGGTTGGGATCATGATTATCCCTATCATCCACATTTATACATTCAGACAAATCATATATTAGAATGCAGACCATTCAATACAACAACGTGGGTATTTACTACCCAATCCATTCACATACATATACATATATTAATTGAAAATCTATGGAATATTCATTATCCCCATTCAAAACATTCATGCCCACCAAACAAATGAGATATCTACTATCCCCATCTTTATATCCATCAAAACAAAAGCCTACTTACCTTATCCTTTATTATATTCTATAGCTCCTTATGTTCCATAATTTTCCATCCAATCATCGTCTATGGATCTTATGCATTTATAACATATAACCAAATTCACATTACCTACGTTTCATCCAAAAGCAACAATAATCAAGTTATTCAAATTCATTAATCTCAAATTCTGAATATCATTATGTGTCTATTTACCGAATAATATTATGTATTCGTTTACACCCTGTTGAACCTTTTTCATTCCCATTCTACTTCACATTTAGTATGTATAACGTTGAAATAGCTTTATTCTCTATTTAGTTTTATTCCAGTCAAGTTAGTTGTTCATCTTATGTCAAGGTTTTAGAATCACAATCAAACCCTCTTTCAAATAATTTAGCTTCCGTTGAAGCATTTAATCGAATAACACAATATACATCATTTAATTGAATATTTCAATAAGTGTCTCACGGAAAATTCATTTCTAACTACATACCAAAACATGATTATCATACAATTAACCTTAAAAATAACACAACTAAGCTTTTAATCTAGTTAATTCATTATCCATATAACTTATGCATAAAAACCCTTTTCAAAACCCTATTCACTATTTATGAACCCTTACCAAAACACCACTCATGATTTCCCATGCCCCAATTCCTTCCAATATCATGATAATCATGAATAAATCAGTTTCCCTCATGCTAAAACAACAAAACTCCCATCCTATTTCCAAAAGTAACTGTGCATGAAAACCTAAGAAGACAAAATCATCAAATTGAATGGGGCAAAGGCATTTACCTTATTGTTCATGTGTAGATTCCTTCCTAGCACATGGATTCAATGTTGAATCTTCAAAATCCCTCATGGGTTGATGCAAAATGACTTCTTCTCTCTCCTTTCACCATAAAAAATGAGGAAGCTTGGGTTTAAATCAAGATTGATGGGTTTCCAATCCTATACATGCTAATCCCTAGCTAAAATGGCAAGGAATCAAGCCTAAAAGAGTCTAGGGCAAAGGGGCGGAACATGGGAGAAGAGAGTGTATGGAACAAGGTTGTAAATGAGTTCAGTGTCATCTCCTCATGAGTAAAGTTCATCTAACATCTCCTTATAATTTGGAGTTTCAATGTCAGAGGTTAACTCTTCCTCATAGATGGCTATGAAGCTAATTCCTATGTGGAATTCATTTTGATCATTTCTGTTTAGTGGAAAAAGCTAACTGATCTATGCTTCATGTTCTTCATCATCTTCACTTTCACTCTTATTCATTATGTTCTTTAGCATTTCCCATGTTGCTAGAGCCTTCTTTTTTCTTCTAAAATTTTTTACTGATTCTATTATGATTGTTATTATTACTATTTTTCTTATCAAAGTATGAGTTGTACTTCTTCTTTTGCTAATCACTATGCTTCTTGTTAGTTCTGGGAAGTCAAACTTCATGTGCCCAATCATCCCATAATTATAACACGTGGGAGACTCTTTGTATCTGTCTTTTCTTCTTGAATCATTTCATGAGCTACTCCCAAATTTCTTCTTCTTCAACATGGACTTAAATCTTTGGGTGATCATTGCCATGTTCTCATCATCATCTCTGTTTATTGATGTTTCACTTTGGGAGTTATCAGCTTTTAACTAAACTCTAAGGGTGATTGTCTTCTTACCCTTGGGATCTTTTATAGTTTTCTATTTCATCAATACTTTATGGGTCATAAGAGAACCCATGAGCTCTTCTAGGCTCATCCTGTTCAGGTTCTTTGTTTTCTGGATCGCTATCACTTTAGGCATTCATTGCCTTGATAATGATCTTAGTATTTTCTTCACCAACTTGGGCTATTTATATTTCTCTCCTAGATTCTTTAGCCCATTTGTTATCTTTTAGAATTTTCCAAACATGTCTAAAATTGACTCTTTCTCCTTCATGTTAAAAGATTCATATTTGTATTTCTACACAAGAAGATCTATTTTAGTTTCTATTACTTGTTTTGTTCCTTTGTGTGCAACCTATAGTTTGTCCTGGATTTTCTTAGCAGTATCATAAGAGTAAATTTTGTCAAAATCAGAGGGTGTAAGGGTGCAGTAAAGGCAATTCTTTGCTTTAGCATCTCTTTCAACTGCTTAGATGTCCTCAGCAGTATACTTGTCTTCTGTATTTAGGGCAATCACATCATCTTCAATAGTTTGCCACAATTGATAGTCTATGGAAATCAAGAAGTTTTTCATTCTCATCTTCTGATACCCATAGTTTGTACCATCAAATAATGGGGGTCTAGAAGTGGATTGACCCTCAATTAAATTCTTGTGGTAGTAGCTGGCCATTGGGATTTCTTCATGAGTTATGTAGATCTGTATGTAAAAAATAACAAGTGAAGTATACTTTCATACTAATTATTGGTCCCTAGCTAATGGTGGCTCAAGAGGGAGGGGGGGGGGTGTGTGAATTAAGCTTTTAAAATTTTTAGTCAAGTTCAAAAGGTAGTGCTGAAATAAAAATAGGAAAGATCACACAATACACTGAGATAATGGTTTTTATAATGGTTCAGCCACTTCTCTAAGTTAGCCTCTCCTGCTAAGCTTAGGTTCCACTAACACTTGTTGGTTTTCAAGCTCACCAACAAACTTATACAAGTTGGTTTTCAAAGCTCACCAATAAATTATACACATTAGTTTTTAAAGCTTACTAACAACTTATACAAGATGGATTTCAAAGCTCACCAACAACTTATACAAACTTTATCTATTTTCCCTACTTGTTGCTTAATATAAGATGCAAGCCCCTTACTTGCAAAAAAGAAAATAGTAAATAAACATGTACATAAATGAATGCCTCTTGATAGGTAGAGTGTATGAAGTATAATGATAAAAATACAATGAATATAGCAGTAAAGAATAATAAAGATTAGACTCTAAGTATCATTGAATTATTTACTTTAAATGCTTGTTGGATTGTAGTGCAATGGAGTTGATCTCGTGGAGTTAAATTTGAGAGCTTCAGTAAATGCTTGAGTAAATTTGTATTCAAAATTTTTCAACTCTTTCTCAGATTATTTCCTAGATGTTTAAATCTTTCTTTTATAAGTTGTAGAAGACACCTCAACCATAATGATCATTTTTGGTAGCTTTTTGACTGTTTGAAAAAGGAGTTTTAAAGCTTTATCACAATTTTCTTCTTCTGTCCATCTATAAAATTTCTATGATAAGTATTTAGAACTTCTAAGGTTCATCTACTTATGATAGTTACCATTGTGCACTTAATGTAGAACTTCTAAGGTTATTTTTTTGAACTTCTGAGCTAGTGGTAACGATAGAATTTTGCACGGTCGATCATGTTAGATTCTTTTGAAGGCTGATTTTAGTATCTGAAACTTTTATCAATCATGTTTTTTCTTTTGAGAAACTTTTAAAGTGTTTTTGAATGATTAAATCCAATTTTTGATAAACTTCTTCAATTTTGGCTTTTTGAGGATGCCTTTGAAGAGCTTTAGAGTTGCTTATGAAGAACTTATAAGGTTTTTTGAAGTTTGAATTTTGCCTCTGATGTGCTTCTTAAATCTTGATTTTTTGAAGATGCCTTTGAATAACTTTTGTATTACTTTTGAGAATTTTCTGAGCACAAAAACCTTCTTTTGTGTTTATTTTGTATCATTGCTATTGATCTTTTGTTATGACTCTGAAACTTGGAAGCATTTTTGAAGTTTGAATTTTGACAAACTTTTGGTTCTAAGGTTGACATTCTGCATTGCTTTTGAGTTATTTCTGAATGCATAAACTTTCTCTAAATTATTTTTGAATTTCTTTCTATTCAACTTTTGTTTGCAAAAAAGTAATTTTGTATTGCTTTTGTATTGCTTTTGATTTAATTCTGAGTGTATTGAGAGATTCTTACTAGAGAACTTTTGAGTATAGAAACGTCATTCTGCATTGCTTTTGTATTGCTTCTGATTTACTTCTGAGCATATTCAGAAGTTCTTACTGATGAACTTTTGATTGCAGAATGTCATTTTTGGAGAGCTTCTAAACTACCTTTAAAGTGTGAGACAGCATTGGAGTTAATTCTGAGGATAGCACTTTATCTTTAAAATACTTTTGAATATTTCTGAATTGCTTTTGAAATTGACGCATTATCTCTGAAATACTTCTAAGCATTTCTAAATTTCTTTTGAGCTTCATGCCTTGTCTCTAGAATACTTTTGAGCATTTCTAAATTGCTTCTGAGTTTCATGCCTTGTCTCTAAAATACTTTTGAGCTTCATGTCTTGTCTCAAAAATACTTCTGAACATTTCTGAATTGCTTTTGAGCTTCACACCTTAGCTCTAAAATGCTTTTAATCATTTCTGAATTTCACTCCTTGTCTCTAAAGGGATTCTAATTTGTCTTTCTAAATACTTCTAAGTGAATTTTATTGAACATTCTTTTTAAATTATCTACTTTCTTTGAAGACTTAATAAATGCACTTTAAGCTTAATAATTACTCTCCTTAATTCATTTTAATAGATTCATGCTGCATCACTTTAAAATTACACTCATATATTTTTCATCATCAAAACTTAACTGCTTAATTACATTATCATCAAAATCAAGTAAAGTACGAGGATTAGACTTAATAGAAAACAGTCCAAGTTCCAAACTCAAGTAAGAGTTGGACACTGAAGAAGCAAGTTCGGACACTGCACGACCAATCCCAAACATAGAATCAAATTTGGTCATTGATGAATAAGAAGCCAAGATGCTACTTTAGACATTGCAGATCCAAACTCGAACACCGTTGAAAACCGAAGAGAGAAACCAAGTGTGTCAAAAGTTTAAATCCAAGAATACCAAGTGCTAAATCCCAAACATTATCATTGTTGAAGGTGCCAAGTCCAAAATCTTAACTTTGAATATAGTCAACTCACTTCCAGACATAGCTAGAATTAAGCCATGTGACCAAGCTCAATTTGTGCCAGTCCAAGTTTGAAATGTTAATTTCAGACATGGTGATTCAATTTCATACATGACAATTTATTTTCAAACATAGGTGAATGAAATCTGTTGCAAGCTGAACGCCAGTCCAAGTCCAAAATATTAACTTTGAACATAGCGATTCAATTCCAAACATGATGATTCATTTTTGGATATAGCTTAGAGAAGTCAATTGCAAGTTGATTGACTCAAGCATGTCCAAAATCTTAATTCTAGACATATATACTAAACTCGGACATGGCCGAATAGACTTCAGACATGAGAACCCATGAGAGAGCTTCAATGATCAGAAAATCCCATTGATTTGCTTGCTTTAATGAACTTCATCTTCTCCAAAAGGTAGAATTTGAATTTAGTTATAAAAGGAGTAAAAAAAGGCCATTTCAAAAAGTTAGACAATTTTAGAAAAGTAAGAGAAGCAAACAAGAGCATTTACTATCAGACATTAAAGTTTTCTTCCAAACTTCGCTAAGCAAAAATGCGATCTGCATGCAAAGAATATTCTCTACAATAGCTTAAGGCAGTCTATTACCTTGTATTTATTACAATACATTTATTTTTGCTGCATTTAATGGTGTACAAACTCAGCCTATGTAAGAGACATTTCTTATTATACATCTTTCATGGATTGGGATAGCAAGCAAAGGGTTTGCTGATCTTGTATAAGTTTGTTAGTGAGCTTTGAAAACCAACATGTAAAAGTTTATTGGTGAGATTTAAAAACCAAAGTGTAAAATTTTATTGGTGAGCTTGGAAACCAATGGGTGTAAGTTGTTAGTGAGCTTGTAGAACCAACAATTATTTAGTGGAACTTAAGTCTAGCTAGGCTAACTCAAAGAAAAGGAGTAGGTATCATGTTGTGGGCCAAATCTCTATAAAATAACCTGTACACTATGCTACGTGATTCTTTTCTTAGTTATTTTAGCACATTGATTTTACATTGGCCAAAATTTTAGTAGCTCAACAATTGGTATTAAAGCAGGATTCAATCGTTAATCTTGATTACTGGTTACTATGACTGATCGAAGTGATCCCATGGCCAATATAGGGATGGATAATATAATCCACAACACCACAGTTGAAGGACAATCGGCCACTGGCCCCCCATTCTTTGATGACATCAATTGTGGGTATTGGAAAATATGTATGTAAAACTTTTTGATAGCCACTGACTATAAGTTATGGAAAATCATTAAAGATAGTATGACTATCACAAACACAAAAGATAAATATACTACTAAAGACATTGTATTAGTAGAGAGAGATGCTAAAGATAAGAATGGCCTCTACTGTGCATTGTCACCTTCTGAGTTTGAAAAGATTTCTACATATGACTTAGCAAAGGAAATTTGGGATTAGATGAAAGCCACACATGAGGGTACTAATCAAAGAGACTAAAAATAATATACTTGTACAAGAATATGAAGCCTTCCATATGCAGGACAATAAAACAATATTAGAAATATTTGAAAAATTTCAAAAGATCACTAATAAGTTGAAAGGACTTGGAGAAAAATATGAAGAACCAAAAATGGTAAAAAAGATCCTGGTATCTTTCCCAAGGTAGTGGATGAACAAAGTCATAGCTATCCAGGAGGCAAGAGACTTGGACAAGATGAAAGTTGAAGAGCTTATGGGTTCGCTTATGACTCATGAAATTCTTATGAAATAGAAAGCTCTAGAAGAACCAAAAGGAAAGAAATCAATAGCATTGAAAGCTAAGCTAGATAATGACTTACAAAGTAAAGATTCAATGAGTGGAGATAAAATTGATGATGACATGGCGATGCTAAGTAGAAGATTTAGAACCATTTTCACGAGGAAAAGTGGAATTAATTCTAAAAATTTTAGAAAAAAAGACAAGAGAAAAGATATCCCCACTTGCTACAACTATGGCAAGACTAGCCACATTTGGTTTGATTGTCAAGAACCTGACAAAAAGTAAGGGGAGCAACAACAAAAGAGATATAATAATTACATAATATTTCTTACATTCAAAGATAAAGCCTTTTCATTCTTTGAAGTCTTTTCCAAGTGTGTACAGAATTAACAAAGTTCTCATATTATTGCCATTAGGAGTAATCATAGTGGAGAGTTTGAAAACCATAAGTTGATAGCCTACTGTGAAAATAATAGTATCTTTCGAACTTTCTTTGCACCAAGAATACCCTAGCAGAATGGAGTAGCAGAGAAGAAACATAGAACCTTATAAGAAATAATGAGGACCATGTTGGGTGAAAACAATCTTTCATAATATTTTTGGGTTGAAGCTATGAATACCATTTGTTTCATTATCAATAGAATTTATACTAGGCCTATACTCAACAAAAATCTATTTGAGCTGTATTATGGCAAGAAGCCTAATGTATCATTTTTTCATACTTTTGGCTATTGTCACAACCCGCCTAGGGGCCTATGCGATTTATCATTACCCTGTATTTTTCCCATTTCTAAAAAAAATATTTTGCCAAAAATTCAATAGAACCTACCCTAAATTATATGTATTTAAACTTGTGCAATTATTATTCATATATAAAATGAGAATTTGATAAATATAAGATTTAACAACTATAAAATAATAACATTAACCACTAAACTTGCATAATTTACCCACATCTCCCTAGAATCAGAGTCCCTCCATGATGGCAATAAACATGACTAGAATATTTTTCATTCATCCACAATATCCTTATGACATGCCAATAGATTTCATTATATATTATACATTATGTGATATCTTTTAAATACAATCATCATATACAAATATATGATGAGAATACAATCATGATTTATCATATTAAGACTAATGGTGTCTTTAGCTTAGCTCATAAACACCAACCTATAGTTGGCTCTATTACTTGAACTGCACACTAAAAAAATATAACAAGAAGCTGTGAGTCCGGGAAAACTCATTAAGTAGGTGGAATAGAAAATAATAGTAAAATGAAAACAACATGTTCTTAATTAGAACATGAAGAAATAAATTAATTAATACAACACATTGGGATATTTGCAATTTCCATTCATTCATACATTCACTTACATATAATAGAAACAAGATTATGGGACATAAACTATTCCCAACAATCCATATATCATATACATATATCACAAAACAAGGATTCATGAGATGTTCAATATCCCCACCCATTCACACATACCCGTATACAAACAAATACAATCAACGGGATAATTCCTATCCCCATTTAGTAATATTGTCAACTTGAAAAGAAAGCCTACTTAACTTTTTAAAGAACCATTTCTTGATTTCTCAAGTGTCATGCTTTAGATTTCCCACTTTGCTCCCAAGTAGATCCTACATATACAACATATAATGCAATTGAAATTTTATACACTCAATAAGAATGTTAATTATCTTTCAGAAACTAGCCCAATGATCTCATTGTACATGCTGTCATCTCCCTATTCAATCACATGTTTCACACATATTCTCAAATACCTTATGTAGAATTCATTAACCTCCCTAAATATGATTTCACTGATTACTTCAAGTCAATTCAACATAACTTTGGCACTTAAAGATGAACATAGGTTATGCAAACATAACTTATTTTTGTGTAGAGTATTTCATCAAATATCTAAGGTGCATTAATTAATAACCTTTCAACAAGGTATTTCAAGGTAATTCCATTTCTAATCAGATGCAATAATTATATAACATAATTAACATAAAATGGACTCAAGAAGACTCTAATTATGCCTTTCATCCAATCAATTCGTGGCTTATATAACCTGTTGGTCCCTTATGCAATGGTAGCCCAAAAGGGGCACTGGGGGGGGGGGGGGGTTGAATTGAGCTTTTAAAACTTTTGGCCTAAATCAGATGATTATGGTGCTGCAAGAATAAAAAAAATAGATTGCATAAAAAATAGCACAAGATTTTTATAGTGGTTAGGCCCTTCCTGGGTTCTGACTCCACTTTTCTGAGTCAGGCTTCTCTACTGAGCTCAGGTTCCACTAATACTTTGATCAACTTGATTAAATACATGTTGGTTTTACAACAAGCTCAGCTACTAACTTACTAGTTTTCCAAGATAACAAGAAACTTTCACAACCTATTGGTTTTCCAAATCTCACTAACAAACTTACACCTTGTCAGCAAGTTCCCATATTTCCATATCTCTATACATAAACACCAATAACTCTACTTGTGTTGCCAAACACTAAAATAAAGTGTACAGATTAATGCCTCTTACTTAGGAAAATTTGTATATAAATTTAGAATTCTAAGTGAATGATTAAACAGTAAGAGTAAAAATTCAAACTCCTTGATCGAGTAGAGATTCAAACTTTGCTACCTTCTGGTATCAGTCTACTACTTCTGTTGCTGACTTTTCCAAACGTTCACTTTTAGTGTCAAGTGTTCTGAAGAGACAAGCGAAGAGTTGATGTCTTGACTGATTTTGGATAATCTAACTTGTCTTCTTCAGATTTTCTAAAGTGATAATTATCCTTCTTAGTTGCGTTTGTCACTTGTTGAGAGAAGTTTAGATTTTTTGAACTTATATTACCTTCAAAAAAGTAATATGAAGCCTTTTACAAACATCTTTGCAGCTTGATCAACATCTTTGAAGCATGGTTTAACATCTTCGAAGCATTATTAACTTCTCCGAAGATTGTCTGAAATCTTTTTAGAACCTTGGCTTCAGGTTCTCCAAAGCATGTTGGTTTACTTCAAAGCATTGCTAATTAATTCCAAAACCTGTCTAGTTGTTTCCGAAGTATCTTGTAACTTGTCCAAAATATCATATGACTTCTTTGAAGCTTTTCAACTTTCTGCGAAGCATGCTGTAACCTGTCCAAAGCTTCTTTGTATTTTTCTGAAGCATTTTTGATAATTCTGAAGCTCTCTGATTATTTCAAAAGGCACTGTGACTATTCTGAAGTAATCTTGATTATCTCTAAAGTGTATTATAAGATCTCCGAAGCTTTGAAAAAGACTCCGAAGTATGCTTTAATATTTTCTGAAGTGTGCTTGTGACAATCTCTGAAGCTTATAGAGAGGATTTTGAAGTGTGCTTGAACATTTCCAAGGCTTATTGTTTTTATTCATAGACTTGTCCAAAGCTTGCTAATTGTCTCTAAAGTTTCTCTACATTCTTTTTGAAGTGAACTGTAGCCACTCCAAAGTTGCATTGTGCCTTATTCAAAGCTCATTGAGACATCTCCGAACTATGTCATGTCATTTTTCAAAGCTTCAACCATTTTTTCTGAAATGTTCCAATTATCTCCAAGACTGCGCTGATAGATCTCCGAAGATGCGTTGAGAAATTTCTGAAGCAATCCAATCTTTTTTGAAGTGAGTTAAAGTGGTTCCGAAGTTGCTTCTTTCAACTCCAAAGCATGTCTTCAACACTTCAGAAATTTTTTTTTCTTGAATTAAGTATATGTGAAAAATATATACTTAATTTTGAAAGAATATTTACTTCATATCTTCCTTTTGTCATTATAAGGATCATTCTCAAGTTGAATGATTTAAACTTTCTACAACATTCTTGAAACTAAGATGTTAGTACCTTAATGTTTCACTCATGCTTTTGCTCATCATCAAAACATACTTGGTTAAGAATATTCGTTATCAAAATCAAGCTAGATATTATGGTTCAACATTCTTCCCCTTTTTGATGATGACCAAACAGTGAGTGATGTATTTTTCAAAACCTCTCTAATCATAGATCTAATGCAACTTATTTTGTAGGTATCTCAGAAATATTTCAATTGGCAAATTTAGATTAGCTCCCCCTGAATTGATACATATTTTATTATAAAATTTTTATAAATATAAACAGAACACATCCCATTTTATGACATAAGTTTTATATCATATATTTTTCATACATTTTCTCCCCCTTTTTGTCATAATGAAAAAGGTGGAAAAAATATTAATAGTCTTTGCAATAATGTGAAAGAAATACATATATATATATATATATATTGAACTGTTGAATAGTTATAATGTAGGTACATCAGAGAAAATACAAAAGTATTACATTAGAGAAAAAAATTACAGTAGATCTATTATAGTGGTTTGGGTTTTCTTCTATATGTCTTTAAAAAGACATATTATAGAGGTGGAAGTAGTGGTTTGGGTTCAAAAGAAGATGGTTGGGGTGCAGAAGAAGATGAAGAGGGCTTGGATGTTCTAACCCTTTTTGGTGGAGGAAGATTGGTGGAGGAGGAGGGATAAAAAATGGATCCTGTGGAACTGCTATTGGAGGTTCATGCGTGTATGCAATGGGTCCACAGCTATGAACATAAATGATATCACTTCTTTCTAGATATTTTGGATCTAGCAGCTCAGGAAAGACTAGAGGAAGCGCTTTTAGGAGAGCTTTTGTGTTTGCATTCAACTGAGCTCTATATTCCTCATTTTACAATGTGATTCTCTTATAAGAAGCCTTCTTATGTTCCTTAGGAGGTAGAATTCTTGCTTTCCTCTTTGGTTTAGAAGTGGATGGTTGTGAGGAAGAAGGTGATGGTTTTGTTTTGGGAACTGACTTTGGTTTTGGTAGTAGGAGGAGGTGGTGTGGTGTGATTTTTGACTTTTGAAGTAGATGAAGAAGGTGGAAGAGGTTGACTCCAAGGTTTAGGCGTTATCTACCTTATCCTTTCTTGGATAGAAGGTTCATCCATTTGAGGATATGAAAGAGGCAGATTGTCAGCAATTGCCTCCAAGTTGGAATTATTGTAAAAGTTGAATTCTTCTCTAGTGAGAATAAAGAAGTTACGTGGTCTTGAGGGAGGTGGAACTTTTTTCTAATAGGTTTTGACATTGAAAGTATTTGAAGGAGTTTCTCGGAGTACTTTTGAAGAATGAACTCTCTATTAGGAATTTGAATTTTATGGTTCTTTGGAGTGAATGGAGGATCTAAAAGAATGATGATCTTTTGAAGAAATTTAAGATCCTCAAGTTCAGGAAATGGAAGGTCTTCATTGGGTAGATGAATATTTAAGAAGAAAATATCTTGAAGACTTGACAATTGATTGATGTCTTGGTAGCATATTCTTTCACTGTCATCCTGCTTGGATTAGGTATTTGAAAGATATAATTAGGATTTTCATCAACAATTTTCTTTTTGGAGGGAGGTGGACAATTTATTGGAGTAGTATCAGTCCACTCAGGTGGAATTTCCTCAATTCTTTCAGAAATTATTATTCCTCTTCTAGTAAATTCCAATACTAAATCCATGGGATCTTCAAATGGTGATGGAATAGGTAACAAATAGTTGGGAGGCAAACCACCCATAATTTTCTGTTGTTGGAGTTGATGGTGGTGGTGATGCCAATGGAGTAAAAGATGGTGATGATGGAGGAGTTGATGGTGGTTGTGGAAGTAGAATGTATAGAATGATGGAATTCATATCAGTAGGTTAACTCATGGGTTGAGCAACCTTTTGAATGACAGATGGTGATGATGGATGAGGAGGTGAAGGAGAAGACTCCACTGTTATTGGTGAGGTTGGTCTGGGTGGAGAGAAATGATGTGGAGGGGATGGAAAGTGAGTTTGAGATTGATATAAATGAGTTTGAGGTAGAGTAAAATGAGGTTGACCTGTGAATGATTCTACTAGAGCTTATAAGAATTAAGTTTCTATTCAATTGTATTAGCTTTGAGAATCATTGAAGAGATAGTAGTGGAATGGTTATGTTTCATTTTAATCATTTGAAGAAGTAAGCTTTGAGTAAAATGTTCTATCATAGTTATTTTGTCTTCTAGGTCCTTTATGAGAATTGGTGGAGTAGGAATTGAAGAATGGATGGTTGATCAGTATAAGATGGTCTGATGGGTGAAGGGGATCTGATGGGGGTGTGAGATGGTACTTCTGCTGCTGCTACATCTCTATGTGCACTTTCTCTCAAAATTTCTCGCACAATATCTTCTATATCACCTCTTTGTTCCTCTCTTGGAACATCTTCTGTTCTCTCAGGTTCTCTTGATTCTTGTTTGCTGGAGAATTCTTCCATTCTTCCTACTAATGAACTGATGAACTCTTGTCTTTCAATTATTTCTTCTTCTTCTTTGTGAAAAGGGTCTTTTGTCTTGGTTCAGTAGCCTATTCTATAGCATCTCTTCTCTCTGGACTTTCATCAAGTCTGGATCCTTTTAACTGAGTTGCTCTTCTTGGTCATTTAGTGATCCAACCTTGTGCAATATGTTGAAAGCCCATCCTTTTTAAAGCTTACTCATCCAATCTGTTAGTGTTTCTTGGAAGCTTTTCTTCTTCATTGGAGAGATTAACTCTTGCTTCGCTAATTAACTTGGTCAGAGTCATACCATAAGGCAAAGGGAACCTTGTGGTGCTCTTGATCAAGTGCATATGATCTATCATCAGTATGGCCAAACTCAACTTTCTTCTATTCTTTAATGCCCATATGATTCTAGCATCCTTTTCAGATATATACCCTGCTGCTCCTCTTCTAGGGTATACATTGTTCATAAAAATGAGGTATGCTAGCCTGAGGTTTGTATTTAAGTGATTAGCATGCAAATAATTTTTTTTTCTCATCTATCTCAGTTTCAGCTAAGTCTGAAAATGCCATTACCCTTGAAGGCCATACAATCTCCTCTTTTTCTTCAGAGAGATTGAAGCAATTCCTTAAAATTTCTAGAGATAGCTCTATTTCAGTGTCTCTAATCCATAATCTTTTTATTCTGGTGTTGAGATTACAGATTAAAGTTCTCACTAGTCTCAAATATAAGCTATCTCTGTAACTGATATAGGCATCCCAGCCTTGATATTTCAAACATTTTGATACTTCAAATTGTATTCAAAATGCTCTAAAAATAAAAATCTTTCCTTTGATTATTCTTCTCTCCTCATATTTTTTTCAAAACCTAGAATAATCAGATGAACTATTTTGGAAGATTACCTCTAGAGTCTCGGATTCTTGTCTTGCCTTCTTGGTTGTCCTCTATGGTGGAGAGTTTTCCCTTTCCTTTCTCATGCTTTTTGAGCCTTTTATTTTCACCATTTCTACAGAGGGCTCTAGATTTTTGGAGAGTAAAATGAGATTTTCTGGAGAAGGTAGGAAGGTGGAATGAGTGAAATGAGAACAAGATAGAAAAGAAGCAAGAAGATGGACTTCTCTGAAGGAGGGATTTTTGGGGTTTGGAGAAGAGGGTTTAAGTTTTTCAGAGAAGTTTTAATGATTTCTTTGCTTCAAATTTGTTTTAAATTTTTTTTCGAAACACTAATTTATTTTGGCTTTGGATATTCCAAAAGGGTCTTTTAGAGAAGATTGATTTTGAATTTTGGATATGAAGATCTCTGAAATACTAATAAAAAGATACAAATTCCGAAAGGGATCCTTTGGATAAAAATGTTTGATCTGAAGTTTTGGATATTCCAAAGAGTTGCTTCGGAGAGGTTTGCAGTTCTTTGGATACTTTAGTTTGGGCCTTCGAAGAGTTTTAATGAGGTCTTAGAGATTTTTGTTTAAGGCTTCGAAAATTCTGAAGTACGAAACGTAACTTAACTTCGAACCTTGTAATCTGGATTATGGTTTTTAGTGTTCGCATTAACTATCCTTTTGACCCGCTAAACAATATTATTACCAAGATAGATGAATGAATATGCATTTATGTACTTTTTATTTTATGTTTTATATAGATAGAAGTGATGAGAATGCAAAATGTCATATTTTATTCTCCTAATACTTCATCTTTTGCACCTATTTGATTCCTAAATA
>JAYJMB010081884.1:0-21735 GCA_036873735.1 Pouteria campechiana
AAGGGACCAACAAGATGAGTGCAATCATCTAACCACTACTCTTAGTTTGGCTTTGCCAAATAGCGGAGGCAATTTTATGGTTTACAATGATGCTTCTAGGAAAGGGATAAAGTGTGTCTTAATGCAAAATGGTAGGGCAATAGCCTATGCTTCATGTTAATTGAAGGCATCTGAACAAAATTATCCTATGTATGATTTGGAGCTTGCAGTTGTGATATTTGTTTTGAAGATTTTGCAAAGTCTGGGCACATGATATATTTCTTTGAGAAAATTCTGGGCACATGATATATTGCTTTGAAGCTTTAAGCCATAAGTCTTGTGCAAATGAAGCAACTCTACTCAAGGATTGAATGCAGTTGATCTGTTAGATGGAGAGATTGCAACTAGAAGTGTTGCCTCTGAATAGAGTGATTCAATTACGTGCTTTGTAGATAAAGCTGCATTGGTTGACTAGATTAAGGCAGCTTAGAATATGGATCCTTTTGTCTGAGAGGTTAGTGGAAACAGCATCAAGATGAGCAGTCAAATTTTAGATATGGTTAAGATGGATCATTATTGTTTCAAAATAGATTAGTGGTGTCAAGTGATGGTGATCTTGAAAGGGAAGTTCTTGAAGACGCACATCATGTTAGGTTTATTGTATATAATTTTGATGACAACAAACTTGTTTTTGACTTAATCTATGCTAATGATGATTTTAGCCTAGGAAACCTAAAATGAAGACAAATATGCTTGGCATGAATGATCATTATTGCAACATTTTGAATGCAAGCATGTTATATAAATTGTTTTAAAGAATGAAGAATTCATTATGATCCATAGTGCATTAACTTTGTTTATTATATGTTGGATCATAGATATGTCATGTGTTTCATAAAGCTATCACTTTAAACTTTCATTAAAAAATACAATATGTGATTTATCAATGTTTAACAACTTATGAAAATCATGTATGGATAAAAACATTTTGATAAGCATGCTTCATAGAAGATATTATTTACATAAAAAAGATATTATTCTTAAATGATTTATCCATACTATAACTTATGTATATTATATGTGGATAAATGCCTTTTTATATATGATGAATAATGTTCAAGTTTCATAAGTGAAAAAGTGCAGAAATATTAAGTGCAGGACCACAATCACTTACTGTAGGCGACTGCGGATACTGCCTACTAGTTCACAGTCGCCTTCCAATATTACCTGTGTGGTAGTCACTTGGTGCAATTGCCTGCCATATTGCCTACAAGTGAATAGCAAAGTGGATATGGGAGTTTTTGCAGATATTTGACCATAGTCGCTTGGAGTAGCCGCCTACCATAGTCACTTGACATAGTCGTCTACCACTAACGCTTGCCAACTTCCAATGTTCAAAAATCCAAATATTGTAGTCCTCGAAACTGATTCCCACTCCTTCCAATGATCATATTTTTGAATTTCTATTTAAGGAAAAGCTAAGGGACTATTTAAAGTTGAACAAGCAAGGGGATTGAGCTTGAAATATTCCATAAATCTTTGTATCCCTGGCCAAGAGCTTTAAAATTTAAATATCATTTAAGAGCTTCATTTTTCTATATCTATTCAAGACCTACTTCTTCCATATAGCCAAGGGAGAACTTGTGTGCTACAAAGATTTACTCAAAGATCAAGTCCTCCCAAAGATTATCAAAGAGCTTGAGGGTTTTAAATGACAAAGGCAAATCTACCAAGAAGAAACCCATTCAAGTCCTCCATCCTCCAAGTGTTTTCACTCCAAGAGCTACTAAGATCAAAGAGCTTCAACACCACATCAGCACTACATCAAGGGAGTTCAAAATCACTCAATGTGCTTATAATGTTATCATTTTATCTGTGTTTTAACTATATGTACTCATCAACCTACAAAGAGGTATATCATTATATATAAAATACATGTAAAGGTAGAGTTTCTGATGAGCTCATGAAACTAGAGTTATGCCCCCTGGAGCTAGAATCTAAACGAGTGTTGAGAGCACTAGTTGTGCCCCCTGGAGCTGGAATTCAAAAGAGTGCTAGGAGCACTAGTTATGCCCCCTGGAGCTGGAATCCAAAAGAGTGTTAGGAGCACTAGTTATGCCCCCTGGAGCTGGAATCCAAAAGAGTGCTGAGAGCCCATGTTGTGCCCCCTGGAGCTGGAATTCAAAAGAGTGTTGGGAGCATTATAAATACTCCCCCTAGATCTACAATCTAGAAGAGTGCTGGAAGCACTATAGTTATACCTCCTAGAGCTATAATCTAAAAAAGTGCTAGGAGCACTACTTATATTTCTACTATTGGATATAGCGGAACCCGAGACACAAGGTGTGTATGTGTGTGTGCGTGTTCTTGGAAGAGTGGACGTAGGGATGGGGTGCCCAAACCACTATAAAAATTTTAATATTTATGTATTTGATTGCTTTACTATTTGTACACTTTATTACTTTATTATTCATCTTATATTGCATAACACACAAGCATGAAAAGAGAGATTGATTTCATAGGGTAAGCAATAATTTTTATACACCCAATTCACCTCTCCCCTCTTGGGTTAAGCCACCTTAAGGGAACCAATACATCAATCAAAGTTTTCTACACACCTAGGTGGTACATAGATGTATAGAAACCTTAGACAGATTTTTTGATGGAATATCATGAAGATAGAGATTGCTCAAGTTGTAGCTCAGTGCTTGGTTTGTCAACAAGTCAAGATCGGTCACCAAAAGCAAGCTAGGTTATCACAACCACTTAAGTTTCCAGAATTGAATTAAGATCAGATCATAATGGATTTTATAACCACTTTGCCAAGAACACCAACTTGTTTTGATGCTTTCTGGGTGATGTAGATCAACTTACTAAAATTTCTCACTTTTTTCTATGTCGGATGACTTTTGGCATAAATTAGATGGTACAATTATATTGAAAGAGATCTTCAGACTATATTGTGTAACAACCTTGATTATATCTAACAAAAACCATAGATCCATTCCAATTTTTTGGCAAACGTTACACGATACAATGGTAATGGAGCTACACCTGAGTTTTGCTTATCATCCGTAGAGTGATAGTTAGTTAGAAAGAATGATCCAGTTCTTAGAAGACATGCTTAAAGCTTGTGACTTAGATTTTAGATGATCATGAGAGTGGCACTATCCAATGGTAGAGTTTGCCTATAACAACAGTCATCAAGCTGGCATTCGCAAGGCTCCATTTGAGGCATCATATAGCAAGAGGTTTCACACGTCAGTCTTTTGGCATGAAGTTGGCAAATGAAAGATTTTATCATCTGAGATGATCCAACAGGCTGGAGAAACTATCTAGATAAATAGAAAGTGTCTTGTGGCTGCACAGGATAGGTAGAGGAAGTATGCTAATAGGAAGTGTCAAAATTTTCAGTTTGCAATTGGAGAGCTTATTGTTTTAAAGGTTTTACCTACCCGTGGGGTCATGAGATTTGATATAAAAGGAAAGGTGCATTCCCATTATATTGCGCCATTTGAGATTTTAGAATCAATGTACGGAGATGCATATAGGTTGGCTTTACGGCCTTCACTTTCAATTGTCCACAATGTATTTCACATATCTTAGTTGAGAAAATACATGGCAAATCCTTCACATGTGTTGAGTGCAAACCAATTTCACTTTGAAGAAGATTTGACATGTCCAGATAGGCCCGTTCAGATCCTTAATGTCCAAGATAGAAGACAAAAATGGCAAATGATCAAGCATGTGCTAGTTCACTAGAGCAACCACATAAAGGCAGAAGCCATGTAGAAACTAGTAGAAGACATGCAATAGCTTTTTCCCAAAATTTCTCTTTCATTAGATGAGATGTAAAGTTTAAAGGACGAAACTTATTGTAAGAAGGGGAGAATGTAATAATATTGGATCATGACCATTAAATAGTGAATTTATTTTTACATGATGGTGCGGTACCATTGAAATTTTGACCATTAACCATTTGATTGTCTAATGTGTCCTATTGTATATCCAATGCATCAGATAATGACAAGGATTGGACCATTGACTAGTTTACCATGGGCTTAGATATTGAGCTAACTAATGAGTTTGCAGATAATGGGCTTTGGGCTTGAAATACGCAATTGGATTTTTGTGATTTAAAAGAGTTATTTTAGAATATTATTTCAGCAACCAATGTAGCTCGGGTGTTTAATGTCATGGTCAATGAATATAGAGGTTTAGGGTGTCTAGGGTTCTATTTTGGGTCATCGAAGAATTCAATTTTTCTTTTCTACCCTTTTGCTTATTAGCATGTGGGACCCACACAAGAGATAAGATCGCAACAACTAAGGTTGTTACGAGATTTCAATTATGGATAAATTTGTCCAAATTCAAAAGTGGTTATGTCATAATCCTATTATTTTCTCATGGGTGATTAAAAATTCGTGTTGTAAATAGGGATGTTCACTATATCAAAATTTTACACTATGAGATTGAGATTCTTCGACTATTGGTATTTAGGCACGTCTTAAAGCTTAAAAGGAGTTTTTGTATTTTTTTTTCCTTCATGGGCCGTTAGGTGGAATTTTTAAGGTACATTTATTTTAATTTATTAATCTTGAATTTTGGAGTAATGAGATGTTGCCAAAAATATGATTGACAATTATCATTAATCCTAAGATTTAGAAATAGGATTTTTAATAAGTCAAAAACTAAGTGATGATGTAGAAATTGCATAGATTTAATCTATGGCAGATATAAGATTATTTTATAGCACATCATTAATTTTTAAATTAAATGTTTGATAATTGAATGTAAAATTTAATATTATTAGGATGCTAAAGATATTAATTTAAGCCCATTTGATTTAAATCTTGGAATTATAATTTTTGGGCTAGCTTGAAAATTATTAGACACATTAAATGATTGGGAATCAAAAATAATATTTTATTATTGCATTTAATTTGAGATTTATTTTTATGTGCTTCAAACTCAGGGAAATAGAGATAAAATTCCTAAAATTTTAAAGGTAGACTCTTTTCCTAAAATTAGCACATAGAGACAAAATTCCTAAAAATAAGACTTTAAGGTAAACAATATTATGGAATTATTAAATTAATTTAGACTTTTTTTGTGTTCAAGCTAATCTCCATAAATCCAATCATCATTCATTGTTTGCATAGGCAGCATAATTATTTTTGTGTGGACTATAGTAGGGATTAACCTTAGTGCTGATCAAACCAGTGTTTTAAAAATCAAACCAGGCCGCCCAGTTTGATCGTGAACCAGAAGGGTAGTGGTCCGGCCTAGGCTTGGTTTCTCCATTTTTGCAAAAACCATTTGACCCATTTGGACTAGGTGTTTCAGGCCAACAGCAGCCTCATTCAAGTATTCTTATAAGAAGGGAAAAAATTAGGGGAGAAAACTCCCCTAGCCCATGCCCATTTGCCCTCACCCCGAAAATCCAAAAAGGAAAAACCCTATCTCCCTTGTCCCTCCCATTCACCCTTCCGACCACTAGATGGCCATTCGTCATCCCTTTCAGCCGCAGTTGCCCTTCTTGTTGCCCCTATTCCCATCGATCAGTCGCCAACTTTAGCTAATAGGTCGCCAGCTTCAATCCCTGCACCTAACAACATCGATCGATCGCTAGCTTCAACCCCTACCCCTAACATCGTCGATTGATCGCACTCCCACTACTCGACTGCTCCTCTCTGTTTGGCAGTCACCACATGGTTGTTTATGTTAGGATTATGTGCATAATTTTGATAATAACAAAACTTATTTTAGTCTTGATATATGCTAATGATGTTTACAATTTAGAAAGCTTGAAATATAGTCAAGTATGCTAGAAGAGTATGTATTTTAATTAAGTAATCACTATGCAAGCATATTTGTAAGTTATCAAAAAATAAATCCATATTGCCATTAACTTGGCTTATCATATTGTGCTACATTGGATCATATTTATAATTGTTAAGATTATTTTATATACCTCTGTATAATTGTTAAGATTATTTTATATGCCTCTGAGATATATCATTTTTATATTCCAAAGAATGTAAGCTTGAAATAGTTTTTCTAAATACAAAAACATGACTCAAATTTTATATACATGTTTCTAAACTTATGCAAATTATATATGGATAAATGTATTTTAATTTGTAATGAAAAATGTCAAAGTCTCAAAAAGTGACAAAATGCAAAAACATAAGTGGAGAACGTCAGCCGCTTGGCACAACCACCTAGCATACCGCCTGCCAATGGACAGTTGGATGAATCAAGAAACAAAACGCTAGAAGGCAAACCACCTTGCATGTCCCTAGCCGCCTGTAACTACTACTTGAGGGCATAGCCGGTATGGCAGATGCCTGCCATATCGCCTGCGAGGAGGTAGCAAGGTGCACTTGGAAGAAAAGCCATAAAATCGACCATAGTCGCATAGCCTAGCTGCCTGGCATATCGCCTGGGGCACAGTCGCTTGGACCAAGCGCCTGCCATACCACTTATCGACCATAATTGTCAAAAATTTGAATGTTACTCCATCAAATCAACTCCAACGGCCATGATTTTGAAAGATCTATTTAAGAGGAAATGGAGGGACATTTCTAAGAAGTTGTGGTATTCATTTTGATGATCCTTTTGAGCTTTAATCTTTTCATTCTCAAGCAACCCAAGGCAAAGAGCTAAAACCCTCTTCATACTTACATAAGAGCTTTTAAACTTCACAATATTCATTCAAGGCCTTCATCTAGAACACAAAGGGGAGATTCTCAGCACCAAAAAAAGCTACTCAAATCACTTCTTCCCAATGCTCAAGAAGAAGCACGTTCAAAGTGTAATCCTCTCTTTATTTCATTTGTATATATCTTGAGTCGTTAGAAATCAATCAAGAAGAGCAAGTTGATTGCTGGAGAGATTGTTCTCATAATCAATTGTTCTCATAATCAATTACTAAGTTTATACCCCCTTGAGTTGGAATTAAGAAGAGTGCAGGGAGCACTAGTTTATGCCCCCTTAAGCTATAATCAAGAAGAGCAAGTTGATTGTTGGAGAGATTATTCTCATAATTAATTGCTAAGTTTATGCCCCCTAGAGCTGGAATCTAGAAGAGTGTGAGGAGAACTTATGTAATTTCATTATAGAGAGATAGTGAAACCCAAGGCACGGAAAGGAGTGTTCTTGGAGGAGTGAAGTAGGGAAGGTTGCATGAACCACTATAAAAATTATTGTGTCATTCATGTGCAATTATTTTACTTTCTTGCATTTAATTACTTTCTTACTTATTTCATTATAACTTGCACATAAGCACAAAAAGGAGGGAAAGCAATCAAACATGAGTTAAGCAAGAAATTTTTATAAACCCAATTCACCCCTCCCTTCTTAGGTTAAGCCAAGCTTATGGAACCCAAGAAGTGGTATCAGAGCAGGCTACAAGCCTACTTGTAGAGATCTAAAATGGCAAACCCATCATCATCCTCTACTCATGTATTTGCCAAGGGGCAATCTTCTACCCGGCCACCCCTATTCAGTGAAACAATCTTTGCATATTGGAAATTAAGAATGAAACAATTCATTATGGCTAGTGACATGGATTCTTGGAAAGCCATAGTAGTAGGAATAACCCTTACTAAAATTGAGATCGAAGCTTGGAGCAAAGAAGAAACAATAAATGTTCAAAACAATGCTAAAGTAATGAGTTCGTTATTTTGTGCCTTATCTACAAGTGAGTTGGATAGAGTTTCATCATGTACCACTGCAAAAGATATCTGAAACAAACTGGTGTCAATCTATGAAGGTTCTTCCCAAGTCAAGGGAACTAGAAGGAACATACTTATAGGAGAATTAGAAAATTTTATGATGAAAGAAAGAGAAAGTATTTCAAAAATGTATGCACATTTTTCAAAAATCACTAACGCTCTCAAAAGATTAGAGAGAGAAATTTCTAATTCTGAACAGGTTATGAAGATCTTGAGATCATTGCCTGAGTCTTGGAATCAAAAGATCATAGCAATTAAGGAAGCAAAGGACTTAAACATGCTCAAAGTCGATGACTTTATCAGCTCCCTAATGTCTCACAAGTTGATCAAAAATAAAAGAGAAGATCCTATCAAGCAAAGGAGGATGATAGCTCTGAAAGCAACAGCAAGTCAAATTCACAAACTGAAGATGAAGTTGCTATGCTTGCCAAAAATTTCTGGAAATTTGTAAGAAGTAATAGAGCTAATATTTCAAGAAAATAATTCAAACAAGAAGATAAGAAAAGAAGAGAAAGAAGAAGAAACTTGCCTCAATGTTACAAGTGTGGTGGATTTGGACACATATTTGCAATATGTCCAAATGTAGAAAAAGTTGACTTAAATGAGAAAGAAGATAGAAAAGAAAAACAAACAAGAAAACCATCCAAGAACCAAGCAAGGGGCATGTAAATGATAAGGATTTCTCAAGCACAAGCTCAAGTGAAGGAGATGACAAGGAAATGGGAAATCTAGCAAGAATTTGTTGCATGGCTCACATAGAAAATGACTCCACAAGCTATATTTCTACCAAAGAATAATGTAGAAACAAATTGGTAACTAAGGTAAATTCTTACTATTCTTATTCCTCTGATTCTTCAAGCTCCACCAGTAATTCTAGCAAATGCGATGAGTTTAATGAATTATAGCAATCATACAATTCTCTCTTCAATGAATTTGAAACTCTTAGACAAAAATTCATCCAAAAGAAGAGACACTTTGATGCTACTATAAAAGTAAATGCTATTCTAGCAGAGAAAAATCTATTCCTACAAAAAGAAATTGGTGACTTGAAAAAAGAGATAGAAATATTAAATAGTACATTGAAAAAGTTCTCCAATCCAGGAGAATCAATGACCAAGTATGACTAGACAAAAGAGCACAAGAGGACTTGGTTGTAAAGAATCAAGTCATAAGGAATCATAAAAAATCACAAAATTTTGTGAATGGACCAAGGGTATGAACCTTATTGAAGAAAGAAGGAACTGTCATAACATTAGAAGGTTCATAAAACATTAGTTGGTAAGAAAACCAATGGCCTATCAAGCACCAAAAGAAACTCCCAGTAAGTGTTACTTTTGTAACAAAGAATGACATAAATTGCATGATTGTTATGCTAAAAAGTTGCAAAGAAGATATGCTAAACTGGAATGGAAACCTAAGAAAAATGCACATTTATCACTAACATAAATGGACCCATTTTTTGGGTACCAAAAAGGTAAGTAGAATGTTCTTTGTTTATGATTGCAACTAAGTCTTAAAGCCACAATGAGAAACACTTGGATCATGGATAGCGGATGCTCAAAACACATGATCAAGAACAAAGACCTCTTTAAGGATTTGAAATCGATAAATGGGGGGACAGTTGCATTTGGCAACAATGGTAAAGGATTCATCAAGGGTATAGGTAAAATCCTTAGTTTATATGATGCATGCATAGAGGATATATGATATGTTGACGGTCTCAAACATAACTTACTTAGCATTAGCCAATTATGTGATAAAGGTCATAAAGTTGTATTTGAATTATCCACATGTAATATATTAGATGTTGATAATAGCTTATTGTTTAGTGGAAAAAGGCATGAAAATGTATATCTAGTCCATCTAGATGAAATTATAGGAAAATGCCTAATTGTTGTTAATGATGACCCATGGCTGTGGTATAAAAGAATGGGACATATTAATATATCAAATATCAAATCTCTATAGAAGAAAATTTTAGTAAATAGTCTAACTAAGCTAAAGTATGACAAAAATCAAATTTACAAAGCTTGTCAAATGTCTAAACAGACCAAAACCTCTTTTTTCTCTAAAAATAAAATATCCACATCCAGACCACTAGAGTTATTACATATGGATTTGTTTAGACCATCCGATATAATTAGCCTTGGAGGGAAAAGATATTTGTATGTCATTATAGATGATTACACTAGATTCACATGGATAATCCTATTAACAAGCAAAGATGAAGCATTTTCTATGTTCTTTACTTTTTCAAAGCTTGTTCAAAATGAGAAGCAACTTTCAATTGTATCAATTTGAAGTGATCATAGTGGTGAATTTGAGAACAGAAAGTTTATTGATTATTTTGAAGAAAAAGAATTTACCATAGCTTCTCATCTCCTAGAACTCCACAACAAAATAGAGTAGTAGAAATAAAGAATATGACAATATAAGAAATGGCAAAAACTATGTTAAATGAGAGCAAATTATCTAAGAGATTTTAGAGAGAAGAAATTAACACAGCATGCCATGTAATAAATAGAGTTACCATTAGAGCAATTATGCAAAAAACTCCTTATGAGCTTTAGAAAGGAAGAAAACCAAACATCTTATATTTTCATTCCTTTGGGTATTTATGTTATGTACTGAACAATGGTAAGGACTATCTTGAAAAGTTTGATCCAAAGAGATATGATGCTACATTTCTTAGGTACTCTTCTAACAGTAGAGCTTTTAGAGTTTTCAATAAGAAAATTCAAATTATAGAAGAATCTGTGCATGTAACTTTTGATGAGACTAGTTAAACCCAGGAAAGGAGACTGATATTGTTGCAAATAAAGTCACAAAAAGAATGAAAAGGTTACAACTGGAAAAGCAAGAGGGAGAAAGAATTTCAATGCAAAATGATAAACAAAATTCAGAAGCTAAAAAATAGGTAAGTGAAGATAATGTTCCTTACCAACACCCCACTGATTTAAAATTCATATCTGTCCATCCTAGAGATCAAGTCATAGGTGACATATGATGGAGTTAGGACAAGAAAATCCATGCAAAACATTTGTGGACACTTTGCATTTATTTCAAACATAGAACCTAATTGCAATAATCAAGCTCTTGATAATGAAAATTGGATAATTGTAATGCAAGAAGAGCTAAATCAGTTTGAAGAAACAAAGTTTGGGAATTAGTTCCAAGACCCAAGCAAGTAATTGGAACCAAATGGGCTTTTAGAAATAAATTGGATAAAAGCGGACTTGTTGTTAGAAATAAGGCAAGATTAGTTACTAAGAGGTATTCCCAAGAAGAGGGAATTGACTTTGAGGAATCTTATGCCCCTATAGCAAGATTAGAAGTCATAAGAATGTTACTCGCCTTTGCATCCAATAAGAATTTTAAACTATTTCAAATGGATGTGAAAAGTAAATTCCTTAATGGATATCTAAATAAAAAGGTATACGTAGAGCAACCTCCTGGTTTTGAGTTTAATGATCAACCAAACCATGTGTATAAACTTACTAAAGCACTATATGGATTAAGGCAAGCTCCCAGAGCTTGGTATGAAAGATTAAGTTTCTTGATGATCATCAGTTCAAAAGAGGAAAAGTTGATACTATATTATTCATTAAGAATGTTGGCATGGATATCTTGATAGTTCAAATTTATGTAGATAACATTATTTTTAGTGCTACTAATGAAGTTCTTTGCCAAGATTTTTCTAGAATTATGCAAGTTGAATTTGAAATATTGCAAATCAAACAAAAAGATAGTGAAAACTACATTTGTCAATCCAAGTATACAAGAGACATGCTCAAGAAGTTCAAGATGAAAGAAGTGAAAGCTGCAAAAACTCCAATGAACACTTCAACACGATTAGATGAAGACAAGAAGGGTAAACTTGTTGATCAAAAATTGTATGGAAGTATGATCGGTTCCTTACTATACTTAACCGCATCTAGGCTTGATATCTTATTTAGCATATGTTTATGTGCTAGATTTTAGTCTAGCTCAAGAGAGTCACACCTAGCTGCAATAAAGTAAATTTTTAAGTATTTAGTTGAAACACCAAATCTGGGGCTATATTATCCAATAGAATCTGGTTTTGAATTAATTGGATATTCTGATTTTGGAGGATACAAAGTTAATAGGAGAAGCACCAGTGGAACATGTCAATTTCTGGGAAATAGTTTAGTTTCATGGTTTTCTAGGAATCAAACTATGTTGCTCTTTCTACTACAAAAGTTAAGTATATAATAGCTGGAAGTCGTTGTGCATAATTGCTTTGGATGAAACAATAACTTCTAGTTTGCATATAGGAATATTTCTATAAGGTGTAATATACAAGTGCTATATGCTTAAAAAAAATCCTATTTTACACTCTCGCACAAAACATATTGAAATTAGGCATCATTTCATAAGAGATCATGTAGAAAAGCATGATATTTATTTGGAGAATGTGCCTACCAATGCTCAACTTTTGCCAACAATTTCACAAAACCATTATTACTAGAAAATTTTTACACCATTAGAAAAGAATTGGGAATGATTGAGATCATTCTATAAGCCTTATATGGTTATGCATTACCTTGATAATTTTTCTTCTAATAATCGGTGTTCAATAAAGGTTTATCTAATGTTTGAAGGTTTCCCTGGTGAAAGACTTTCTCTCTCATTGAAATTTTTTCTGCTGCTGACAAAAAGAGGGAGAAAATATAGAAAGACCTGTTTGGAAGAAAGGAAGCTTATCATAAACTGTATCTAAAGAGTAGTAACATCCTATATATCATGACCTTACTTTATGATAAGATGTCAAACTCCATAGGACTACATATTTCAATTAGATAGGAGGAGTTTGCAATTGCAAATAGATCATTAGCGTATTCTTTAAAACAATTCAAGTCTTTAGGTTTTGTCATCATCAAAAAGGGGGAGATTGCTGGAATTATTTACATTATGTTGATAACCAAAAAACTTGTTTTAGACTTAATATATGCTAATGATGTAGATAATTTAGAAAGCTTGAAATACCATCAAGTATGCTTGAAGAGTATGTATTTTAATTGAGTAATCACTATGCAAGCATATTTGCAAGTTATTAGAAAATGAAGAAAATCACTATGATGCATATTGCAACTAACTTAGCTTATCATATTGTGCTACATTGGATCATATTTATAATTGTTAAGATTAAATTATGTGCCTCAGAGAAATATTATTTCTATATTCTAAAGAATGTAAGTTTGAAAGAGTTTTTCTAAATACAAAAACATAATTCAAATTTTATATCCATGTTTCTAAACTTATGCAAATTATATGTTTTCAAATGTATTTTAATTTATAATGAAAAATAGCAAAGTCTCGAAAAGTGAAAAAAATGCAAAAACATAAGTGGAGAACACCAGCCGCTTGGCACAGCTGCCTGGCATACCGCTTGCCAATATACAATTGGATGAATCAAGAAACGAAGCACTAGAAGGCAAACTTCCTGGCATGTCCCCAGCCGACTGTGCCTACTACCTAGGAGCACAACCGGTATGACAGCCACCTGCCATACCATCTCTCAAGAGGCAACAAGGTACACTTGATAGAAAAGCTAGAGAATCAACCACAATCGCATAGCCCAGCAACCTAGCAAATTGTCTGCCGCACAGTTGCTTGGACCAAGCACTTGCCATACCGCCGTCAACGCCCAATGGTCAGAAATTCGAATGTTGCTCCATCAAATCAACTCCAACGACCATGATTTTGAAAGATCTATTTAAGGGGGAATGGAAGGATGTTTCTGAGAAGTTATGGTATTCATTTTGACGATCCTTTTGAACTTTAATCTTTTCATTCTCAAGCAACCCAAGACCAAGAGCTAAAACCCTTTTCATACTTACACAAGAGCTTTTAAACTTCACAATATTCATTCAAGGCCTTTATTTAGAACACAAAGGGAAGAATCTCAGCACCAAAAAGAGCTACTCAAATCACTTCTTCCGAGTGCTCAAGAAGAAGCATGTTCAAAGTGTAATCCTCTCTTTCTTTCATTTGCATATATCTTGAGTTGTTAGAAATCAATCAAGAAAAGCAAGTCGATTGTTGGAGAGATTGTTCACATAATCAATTGCTAAGTTTATACCCTCTTGAGCTAGAATCAAGAAAAGTGCAAGGAGCACTAGTTTATGCTCCTTTGAGCTGGAATCAAGAAGAGCAAGTTGATTGTTGGAGAGATTGTTCTCATAATTGATTACTAGGTTTATGCCCTCTAGAGCCGGAATGTAGAAGAGTGTGATGAGCATTTATGTAATTCCATTATAAAGAGATAGTGAAACCCAAGGCACGAAAAGAAGTGTTCTTGGAAGAGTGGAGTAGAGAAGATTGCCCAAACTATTATAAAAAATATCGTGTGTTATTCATATGTGATTGCTTTACTTTCTTGCATTTAATTGCTTTATTACTTAATTCATTATAACTTGCACATAAGCACAAAAAGGAGAGAAAGTAATCAAATAAGGGTTAAGTAAGAAATTTTTATAAACCCAATTCACCCTTCCCCTCTTGGGTTAAGCCAAGCTTACCGAACCCAACAGTTTGGTCATCCCTTTCAGTCGCAATCACCCTCCCTACTCCCCATCAGCAGTTTGGTCCCTCTGTTCCCGTCACCACCGTTAAACATCACACTACTGATTGGACACCTACTTCCACCCTCTTTGTTCCCGGCTAGAGCTCTCCGTGCTCTCGACCTCCCTATTCTCGGTGAAAGCCCTCCCTGCTCCCGCCCTCCCAATTTCGACGACCAATTACAAGCCAGTTACATGATCAAATTAAAGGTTATTAATATTAAATATATTTTATATTTTGAAGTTTAAAGTTATAAACTATAACAATATTTGAGTTTTATTTAGACGATGATCATATTGTATTAATTGAACTTGTAGGCTTTTATTATTATATATTTACCCATTATGCTTTCTTTGTTAAAGCATAATTTTTTAATATTATACATTGTAGTATTGTACTTTTTTTAGTTTTTTTATGTGTCATATAGTTGTATTTGTACTAATATATTGTAATTTTATTTTAGGTACATTATCAATTCAATCAAGTATTGAAGAATAAAAAAAGATTTGCATATGACTTGTTTTAGGTTAGTTAATTCTCTTTAAATTGTTAAATATTTTATTAGATTTATCTTTAAAATTTATATGATTTCATTGATAGTTCATCATTATAGTCTGTAAAGTTTTTTTTATGCATATTAAGTTTTTTCTTTGATATGTAACTATTATTATATATAATTAGTTATATTTTAAAAAAAAATTAAAATTTAAAAATATTTATTATGTCATAAATATATCATGCTGACGTCACGGTTTGAGCCAACGGTTGAACCGTTCAAACCTGAACTGAAAATAAAAACGGTTCATGGTTTGGTGATGACATCATTGAATCAAACCATGATGGGCAGAATATTCTTTTACAAACATCACAATTAGAGTGCGCGTTGGCCAGATGGGCTAAATTACTATGATGATTGCCTGGATTTTAGCTAATCGAGATGGAAACAGCAGATTAGATCAGATTTCGGATTTTATAAACCAGAAAAATCAGATTGGATCAGATTTATGCTGCCCAAATTTGTTGATGGAAATCGATCAGGAGAAATCATATTCCAAAATTTAGACCTCAAATTTCAAATTCAAAATTTCAGATTTTATAAACAAAAAATCAGATAGCGTCAGATTTAGGCTGTCCCATAAATCAAACTGTCATGTTGCTGCCAAATCCAGAGGAGAGACCGTCCGTGCAAATGGGCCGAATTGGATTGCTGGGATGGAAACAGCAAAAATTAGATGATTGGAGTTTAGAGTTTAGAAATCCAAAATCCAAATATGTGTGTGATTTTTTTAACTGCCCAAACCAGAGCTTCTGATACAGAAAACATCAAACCTGCACCTGCATCTGATCAGATGCGAAGACAAGCCGATCGGCCTTAGCAAACCAACCCGACCAGGCCGACACGCTGCCAACATGTCCAAACTAGCTAAGCGGCAGCGGGTGGGCAGCACTGACGGCGGCGGCTTGATGGGGCAGGCAACGTGATGGGTTTCTTTTTTTACTTAGCCATGGTTGTCCATTGTGGAAGAAGAAAAAGCATTCTGCCTTTTTGAGTTAAGACCCAAATAGAAGTTATATTGGACGGCCAGATTTATGGATTGAGATTTAGGGTCCATAGATGTCTAATTTTAATGAATTGGAGTTAATTTTCATGTTTTTAGAGCTTATGGATTAAATGAATGGATCAGATTTTTTAAAACATGACTAGGTCTCTAAATTTTGTGTTAATAGATTTTAAGGGCTTAGATTTGGTCCATTATATGATTAATTTGGTCCACAAGATCAGTCATAAGATGTTTAGATTCCTTATTCATGTATAATTATTGTGATTAATATGTCAGATGATTAGAAATTAAAAGATATGTTAAGATTTTCAAATGGATGGTTTCCATGTATATGTCCTTTCTACCTATTAAGTTTTTATAACTCACACCTTCATTTTTATATTTTTCAGATAGTGCTAATCATCACCGAGGAAAAATTAAGTAGTAGATTATTGAAGATATTTGTGGCATATTGAAGAATTTTTTGTTTATTTTTATTTAGTCTCCCCATTTTTAAACCATTTGTAATAGATTTATGGACAATGTATTCAAACTCAATGTATTAAATTGCTTATTTAATAAACTAGGGCTTTGATTCATTTTGTGCATAATTTCTCTTATATTATATTTTATTTAAGGCATAATAGATCTTGAGATTAATCACAATTAGACCCATAATATGACAAAAATTGTTATTTTAGGCCTGGGTTGTGACAGAAAGTTATAATGACTAGGAAACACTAAAGAGTTTTCCATTGTATCTAATCCATGTTTAAAAGAATTAGCTCGTTAGTTGCATGGATCTAATGAAACATTATTTTAGGTTTAAAACAAAAAAATCTGTAAAAAGTTCCACCATGCCACAAGTTTTATTAATAATTTAATATATTTATTTATTTGAAATAATGCTTAATATATATTTATTTTGATTAGAAATTACATGTTAAAAAATTAAAATTATCTAGAGTCAATATATAATCATGAAAATTATTTAATAATTAAAGTGACATACAGATATATATATATATATATATATATACTTTTAAAGTTTTTCTTTCACCTAGATGCATGATTTTGTAAATTTTATTACATTTAAATACTTCAATAAATCAATGTAAAAAAAATCTATTTTATGCTTAATTTTATACTTATTAAACAGTATAAACTACAAAAAATTTTGATTAAAATATGTTCAAGTATTCTAACTAATTGAGTAGCATTAAATATGATAGCTCGATGGAATATCATAACTTCCATTGTTTGGTTAGCACTACAAGGGAAACAGTCAAATGCAGCCACTATTTTCGCTGCATTTGATCAAAATTTTACTACATCTGGTAAGATGCAGCCAAAAAAATTCTCTGCATTTGATCATAATTTTGCTACAATTGCCTTGTCGCATCTGATTGAATGCAACGACTTTGATGTTGCTGCGTTTAGGCAGATGCGGCCACTTTGAAGTGGCTGCGTCTGCCTAAATGCAGCCACATCAAAGTCGCTGCATCTGCCTAAATGTAGCCACTTTAATGTGGCTGCATCTAACCTCATACAGCCACTTTCAAGTGGCCGCATTAGGTAGCTCTTTGGTGTAGTGTAGGATAAAAAAGGCTGAGTAGTAGTCGAATATCTAGGTGACGAGGTGAGTGTTAAATGTAGAACAATCCAATCGAAGTCCCGGAATTCAGCAATCGAATGCACCTCATTATTTAATCCATTGATTTAGGCTTGATGATCATGTAAATTTCGTACGTTGTTTGACATGGACAGGAGCAGAAAAGGATGCAACGTGGAGTGCATTTGAGGTAGGTTGTCATAGGCTCATTTCACAGCCACGCCAGACATGAAGTCAGTCTTTTGGGCCAAAGCCCAGCATCGTGACAGCTAACACCATGCTAGTCAGGAATTGGCTTGATGAGAACTCAAGTTGAAAAAAAATACTTCTAATTTTCTAATTATTTAACTTGATTTTTATGCAAATTATTTAATATATTAAAAAAACTATGATTTCTTAAAAATCCGGTTAGAGTTGGATAGAGGAGAGAGGATCAGACAGAACACTGGCTCCACCTGGGAAGTGGAGGTTGGTATAAAACTAAGTCCACACATTTTATTATTAGTATTTAAACCATATTTATTCCTATATTCTACATTTATTATTGTTAAGGAAAAATAGGAACAATGGCCATTTATTAATAAAAGAAAAAATATCTATTTCTATTCATTTTATACTCGATTCATGAATTTGATTAAAATATAAATTATATTATATCTAAAATATGTTATTCATGATTTAGATTCTATCCTAACATATTAATAAATTTAGTTAAAAATAAAATCAAACGGTTGTTATTCTTGTTTAGAGATTTTGCATGGAAATAAAGATTAATAGATGATTTAAATTTTACTTATATGTTCCATACCTCGCTTTTATACAGAACTGGATTATCTGTAAGCGGGGGAAAGTTTGGCCATCTATTGTGTTTTTAGTTCATCCCTGTTCAAAAGATTTAAAATAAAATATACTTCAATCATATTAAAAATCATCCAAATCATGCAATTAAATCATATTAAAAGTCATCCAAATTATGCACTTATATGAGATACCGTAAATAAGAATTGTATAAATTGCAACATCTACTTAAAAGTCATAATAAGAACGTTTTTTTAGTTTAAAAATTTTGTTATACATTTATCTAATCAAGATACATACATTTAATAATGGATAATCGTGTTAAAGTGGATTTTCATGAATATAACGGAAAAGTTCACATGAAGGAGTTTTTTAATTGGATGATAAAAACAAAAAGATATTTTGATTTTACGAAGCCTTATGATGAGCAAAATGGAAAATTGGTAGAAAAAGACTAAAAGGTTATACTTTATCATGATAAGATCAACTTCAAACTTAGAGACTATGGTAAGGTAAATAAAAGATTAATTTTTGGCATTGAATGTAAAAATTCCTTGAGCAAAACTTTGTGTCAAAGGTATGGCATACGTTATCAAGGAAGCAGCTGTACTAAAGAAAATGAAGAATTTTTTTTCCCGATTATCTACTCATGATATTATGGACATAGATGCTCACTTGATGTCTAGATATTAGGGGAGGGCATGAAGGATTAAATTGCTTGAAAACTTTACGGCGAGTTTTCTTTAAGCAAAGGGGTTTGATATAGAATCTAAGGGGCCTAATAAAAGTTAATTTTGATTAATGGGTTAGATTTTATAATAAAGTCTATTTTTATTATTTTATTAGGATTTTTATTTATAGCCGTTCAAATTAAAATTTACATGTGTTAGAGTTTTTTAAAGTCCATTCATAGTTTATTAGAGTTTTTTAAAGCCTATTTATAGTTTCCTTTTTTTAACCTTTCTTTCTTCATGGATCCTTTCCCCCTTTTTACCTTTTCCCCTTCTTTCCCTCGAATCAAACATAGTTAAGATAATCGCGTCACGGTGGAGCGTAGTTTCAGTCGGAATGGATTTCCTAAAAGAAAATGTGATATGGGCATAGATTTGCATCATCGTTTCTCTAAACGTTATGCCTATTTAAGGCATTTCTTCTTACTCAATATAGACAGGAATCTTCCTAATTTACTAATCCTGCTTGCGAAGAAAATTTTCAATGAAGGTACCAGACTTCCACAACTTCCATTTTACGGAAAATGAGTGTTTACTTCATTATTCCAATGTTCCATATATATATAAATATATATATTTATATATAAATGGCCGTATGTGGACCGCCTCAATTATTCCACATCACACAGCTATTCCGTATTGGGAGTTCTAAGCCACCTCATTTCATACGGCAAAATTTCAACGCAAGGTAACAGACTTCCAGCCATTCTAGTCTAAGTAAATGACCTTTTATCGTGGTGCAAACTTCCATTCAAGTAGCCGTATATGCACAGCCGTGAATATTTTTTCTTGTAAGTTGGATTTGAAGAAAAAGACATGTAAAAACAAAATAAAAAGTAAAAAAAAAAATAGCATAAAAAATAGTTTAAAATGTTAGCTATAAAAGAAATATGCCTTTGTGAAAGAAAGTTAAGTAATAATAAGAAAGTAGATAATTATGGATAGTTAAATATTATATTAGTATAAAAAATAGGAAAAGTGATTTTTACTTATCTTTTTCAGGACGGGTCTTAACCATTCTTTCCCGTTAAACAAAAAATAAAATTTCTAAAAAGAGAAACATAAAAAAAAGAGCGGGCAACCACTACTAGTTCACATCCTACAATTGTCCCATAATGGGAGTTGTAATCCACCCAATTTCGTTGGGCTTGTAATCGAACTTTGGCCTTTGTTATGTTGCATTTTCGATTGCCTATTTTTCATACTAAGCCTTTCATGATCCGTAGTGCAGACCATCAAACAGGGATCCTACAGTTTTTCATGGTTTATGTAATCATATAAAGAGACAATTAGATCCCACATTGTTAGTTTTGTAAGTATTCTTCTGTCGGCAGACTCGGTACAGAACCTCAGCTATGATTTTAGCATTAATTCCATTGATATCCTGTCAGCTGGTGGTGAAGAATTGATGAAAAAAAGTCGTACTCACAAAAAGAAAAGGAAATTCTAAAGCTTTCCTTTCGAAACATTTTCATAGCGCCTCATATCAGTGATGGATCTAGCGCTAGCTGCTCAACTGAACAGTCCAAACGGCACAAATCGAAGGAATGTCTCACATCGGTGTTTCTCATCGTGAGTGTGCTGCCATCCTGAATTTAGAGACCTACCCTTTGAAATTGAATTGCTCTGATTGATTATGAAGAAGCCATCCCAAAGTGGTAACCAGGCGCATCATGGGACTATAGTTTCTCCGCATTCTCTCAAACACTCCAGTCAGTTCCAAACATCAGAAACACAGATCATGGGAGCAAGAAATCTAACTAGTATTATTCCTTGGTGACAAGGAGCAAAATTACATTCCAAACAAACTCATTAAATGAAATCCTGCGAAAGGATGATAACGTCACAAGGCGCTCCCGTCAGCTCTTATTTCGGTCTCCAAACTTAGACGTGCAAACGCGAGCACGCTTAGTGGGGATGGTTATATGGGGGAGGCTGGTAATAGGGTGGCTTGTGATAAGGAGTTGGCTTCTCCGCTGTAGGTGGATTGTAAACTGGAGTTGGAGGTGGCTCTGGTTTCTCAATTGGAGGGGGCTTGTAGACTGGAGTTGGAGGTGGCTTTGGCTTCTCAATCGGAGGGGGCTTGTAGACTGGAGTTGGTGGTGGTTTTGGCTTCTCAACGGAAGGGGGTTTGTAGACTGGAGTTGGTGGTGGCTTTGGCTTCTCAGTTGGAGGGGGCTTGTAGACTGGAGTTGGTGGTGGCTTTGGCTTCTCAATGGGAGGGGGTTTGTAGACTGGAGTTGGTGGTGGCTTTGGCTTCTCAATTTGGGGGGGTTTATAGACTGGAGTTGGTGGAGGCTTGGGCTTTTCAACTGGAGGAGGCTTGTATACTGGGGTTGGAGGTGGCTTTGGCTTTTCGATGGGCGGCGGTTTCTCATACGGCGGGGGCTTGTAGATGGGTTTTTGTGGTGGTTCCTTCTTCTCAGGTGGCTTATACTCATAGCCAGCCTGAGAGGGAGTGGTGAGTGCCACCACCCCCAGGAGAAATACCAGCAAGTGGGGGAGGATGGACATCTTCGATTGTGTGATTGCATGGCTCTTGAGGGAAGTTGCAATTTATAAGAGAATGGTGCCAACGGTAGGTTGACATGTGTAAGTGGTAGATGCAATTGGGGCTGCAACTTCCTGCGACGAAGGCTAGATATTTTCCGTGTGTTTGCAAATGCAAATTCAACTCTCTCTCTCTCTCTGTCTCTCTCTCTCTCTCTCTCTCTCTCTCTCTCTCTCTGTCTCTCTCTCTCTCTCTCTCT
>JAYJMB010081895.1:0-21734 GCA_036873735.1 Pouteria campechiana
TAGAGGCTTTACTCCTTTTCATGATGTATGATGATGTATATTATTGGATGGATTTTGGATGTATATTAGACATGTATAATTACTTAGTTTTACAGCATGTCATTTTATAGCGTTGGTGTATATGATTTGACAGCTAGGGTACAGTGTACCCCAATCTTAGTCTATGGGTATTGTGGTGATGTGTGTTTTGGAGGCGACAGTTATACAATTTGTGTGGAAAATGGTAAGGCCTAGATGTGGCTATATTATATTTGCATATTTGAGGATATTTGTTATATAATTATTGTGGGTTAGTATGTTGTATATAGGATAAAGGTGGTAAATTAGGGGAGACTCTGCAAAAATTTTCTCTAAGTTTAGCAGTAGTAATGCTCCAGGGAGGAGGGGAACAGAGTCTCCCCTAATTTACCACCGTTATCTTACATACAACATGCTAAATCATAATTTAACATTTTCTTAAAATAGACTATATATAGTTTTGAGTTTTTATCAATCTTTCTTTTATTTAATTTCATTCTTTTCCACTAATTTTTATATGATTTTACCATATAAATTGTACCCAGAAAATGTAATAATTTCCTTGCATAATTAAAATGACATCATGTAATTATTAAAACATATACATATTAATTTTCATTTTAAATTATGTATCATGTTAAAAACTTTTCTAAACTTCTCATGCATTAAAATCATAATTTTTCTTATTAATTAATCATCAAATACCCCACATTTGGGTTTATCAACTGCAATTTAATCATAACATTATTTTCACATGTGTATATTAAATTTAGCATGCACCATTTTATCTTGAATTTCATAATTTCTCCTACTCCAAATTAAAATTTCAATTTACTCATTATATAAAATGAAAAAACATAACTATTCAATAATAATCCACAATTTAACACCACCAGGTGTTATATTGCCCCATTTTTCTTCATCCCTTGTTCTCCCAAGCCCTTGGCCTTAAAACCCCATCATTTTAAACATGGTTTTTCAGTGATTTGAGCTAGGAAATCTTGGTAATTTCATGGAAAATCATGAGACTACGGATCAAACTCCCATTTTCTCACTAATTGAGTATGGTTTCATGAGTTAGAACCCTAGTGATTGGGAGTCATGGAGGAATTTGGAGTTTTTGAGATGGAAATGCATGGAAAGTGAAGGCTAAGTTTAGAAATCATGGTGAGTACACTTCTTTTACATTTAATTTCATTTTCTAAATGCTAGGGTTTAAAACCCCATCCCATGAACAGTGGAAATTGGGGGTTTTGCATGAAAGTTTGTGTTTTATTCATAGGGAAACAAGTAATCTATGATTTATGATGGGTTTACAAAGATTTAAGCTTAGAAAATTATGATTTTGCATTAATTTCATCATGAATAGTGATCCTAAGATAAATTTGATACTCATTCTTGCAAATTGATTTTGGAATCGGTTATTAATTGATTTTGATACATTTGGCATGATTTTGGGTTGACAAAATATAATTTTTCATGATCTCCTATTGTGAACAATAATCACATGAGTATACTTGATTTAATTGAGTTATAAGCATAATTATCATGTTATTAAGATAAATTTAATGTTGAATATGCTATGGGTTCATGATGTATAATTGGGAGTGAATGCCTTAATTTATGTTAATATAGAAACTCCCAATTAAAGATACCTTCAGTGTGTTTGATGAAATATTTCAATAAGAAACTATATGTATTTGGTAATCTCATTGTAATTTGGGACTGGCTACGAATGATATTTGAGTAGTGTAGTTCATTTCTTTGATAAACTTCCATCATGTAGATAGAATTACGATATACATGTAGGATCCTCTGGTATTTGGATGCGAAGTCAAGCTTGAAAGGATGTGGATTTATGAAATGGATCTTCACATGAGGTAAGTAGGCTCTGTTTGTCGAATGCATGATGGTGATATGCTATATCCTGTTACTTGTTTTTGGGCACATATGTTTTTTTTGGGGATTGTGAATATCCCATATTGTTCTCATGATAGATATTTATGATATATTATGAACACATGACTATTGGAGATAATGAGAATTCCTTGAAATGCAACGGTTGGCAATTGTGCAGAAGATTGGGGTCATATCCTGAGTATTTATGCATAAGGATCATTATTGTTATGTATGGATGTCTAAAAGTTGGGATAGAGATTATCCCATAATTGTATAGGAATTTATGATTGATGGGGATAGGGATATCCCACACCAATTTTTATATTCTAAATGCAATGCATAGAATTGACAAAATGTTTCTTATGTCACAAATGGGATCATAAGTGTCCCAATGGCTGCTTATGAGAGTTATGGAATGGAAGCATTTTAGTTAAGATATAAGGTGGATGACATAGTTAGGAAACTGTGCCTGAATGGCATAATTATAATATGAGAGGCCAGTATTGCCTATAACTAATATATTAGACATAGGTGGAATGGATGTGAGGTTATACGCCTGAATGACATGGAATGTTGGATTAAAAAATGAGAACTTGTGTCTCATGGTAGGATTACGTGATTTCTGTGTATAATTTATTAGATTAATAAGGTTGAATGCCTCATGACTATATGGATGACATGATTACCTGTTAAATTTATACATGTTGTGGGATAAAACATGTAGCTTATGATTAATCATCATTTTCTATTTTTTCTTACTTACTGAGTTGCCCGGACTCATGCCTTCTTATGTTAAATTTTTAGTTGACAATGAAGACACCCAACTGAGAATTAGAACTAGCAAGTAAAAGTAGAAGACTTTTGATGGTATGATATTATGTGGGGATTTGAGTCACATGATATTTTTGTATAATGATTTAATTATATAAGTTCATGATGTATTTATATAACTATAGATTAAAATGATTCACATGATGTATGGCATGTCATAGTGATTCATTTAAGTATGCTATTATGAATGGATTGGTATAAATCTAGGGTTGAACATTGCCATTATGATCCGGTTCCAATCTTGGGTGGAGCTGTGAGTATGGGTGTGTGATTATTTTAGATATAAATATTATTTTAAATTATAGTTGTTGTTGTTTTTTATTATAGTTATTGTTATTTGATTAAATAATTGTAAATTTTTATTTGAATTTTCATTTATTGTTAGGTTAAATATACATATTTTAGAGCAGACTTTGCTAAATTTTAAGCAGGATTTTTCCTTTAGAATTAGGGAAATTCTGAGATTATGAAAAGATTTCCCTGAAGAAGAAGGGAAATTGTAGTGTTCCGTATTGGCCCCAGTGTGGTGTGGTCAAAACGAATAGGGTGTGGGTGTGGGGCATTAAGATGGTATCAGAGCTGAGTGGGTATCTGATAGGATAAGCCCAACTTATGATGGCAATGGTTATTAGATGGAGATAAGTGACATGCCATGAATATAAAAACATTTGTGTTAGAATAATATGAAGGCATGAGAAAAGAGATAGAGGGTGTGTAAATGGTATTTGTGATAATACGAATATGAAAAGAAAATGATGGTTCTGTGACATCACAATGTTGACTGAGGGTGGTGTACACCTCTTATAATCAGAGTAGCTCAATGAAGCATTGTGGTGATAGATGTGCACCTTACTTGTATGTTTGTTTTATAGTGAATGTGAAATTTAAATTGAAAAGATGAAACTATGAAGTTTCAAGAATAGTTGTGAAATTGATTTCAATTCTACGTATTCGATTGTATTATAATGGAATCATTGGATTCCTGGAGTTGATGAAGTTGTGTGAACCCTTGTAGGTTATTTGATTGATTGATTGATTGATAATGACTTGTTATGGTATAAGAGACAGATGTATATCTAGATAAGTGATTCTCAAAATATGTGTTTTCATTGAAATATGTATTTGATTCATAATTGAAGGAGTTCTAGAATAAATTGTATTCCAGGAGCTGCGAGAGCCTTGATGCATTTCAGTTATGATTGCTCATGATAAATGATGACATGATTATATTTCATTCAATAACTTTGCTTGTGAATATGTTGATTAAATAAATTGACATTTATGCTATAAATGTGTTGAATGAATTGGTAGGGGTGTCATGGCTATGTTAATTGATATTGAATGCTATTAGGATTGTTGGAGTTGTTGTGATTGATGTAATGGATTGATATGTAATTATGGCATGATTGAATTGATTGTTGTACTATAATGTGAGTGAGAAACTTATATGTTTCCCCATATAATTGATATTGGAATTTTGTTATGAGCCTGAGTTGCTATGAATGATGCAATTAATTAATGAAAATTTGAATGTTCTATGTTCTTTTGATATTGTTTGTTAATTATTTAGTATTTTTATATAATGAATGCATATGACATGCATGAGTGATATGCATATGGAAAGCATATGCTTGAATGGCAATGCAAGGATACGGAGTATGTGATTGGCATGAGGATACCTAAACATGAGAGGATATCATGATGTCTATACGACACAAATGTCTGATTGGTAATACATTGTATGGTACCTTGATGTGAATAAGCCCTAGCTAAAGGGAACCGAAGCCCCAATGGTGGCATGATGGAGGCCTGATGGAGGGGGGTGGTAAAGCCTTTAAGGTTTACTCTATATATGCATTGAGGTTTGGATGCCTGCTAGGATGGCTTTCTTAATCTTTTGCTATGAGATTTATTAATTGACTAGTGGATAGATTATCCCAGACCTATTGACTATCATTGTGAGACTTATGTATTAGCTAGTAAATAGATTGGCAGGGGTACCACCAACCCTGACCAATTGAAGAACAATCGACGCCCTTAGGGTGACGGTTGCCAGGGTGGCAGTATAGTGGAATTCGTTTGGTAATGCAAGAATTGACTAAAATATTTATATAAAAAAATATGATGTATGATGAAGCATGATAACTGTCTACGATTGAGCCTCTAGATTATGTATCATTGAAAGTTAAAAGGCTATATTTAAGTCTCCAGATTGATGTGAATAGTGAGTTTAACATCCCCATGTTGCAGTGAGGGCCAGATGTCATAGGTGGCATCGATATTGTCGCCATTAGTCTGGCAACATTCATGACTGAGAGGTACAGAAATCCACTAATCATGCATTAATAGGGAGAGGAAAATGATAAGTTATAAAGAATGAATTGCTATACAAATTAGTAATATAATTGAAAACATTGTGGTTTCTTTTCCACTTGGCTATGGCTATATCCACTTGATTTGCAGTTATTGATTAGTTGCTGAGTCCACTTGGATTGATAACCTCTCGTGCATTGTATCTTTTAGTGGTAAATGGGATATAATGGGCATGAACGTGGTATGATTGAGGTGTGCTATTATGATTTGTGTAATACGAATGAGCATTGTTACAAGACAGTGAGTGCTAGCATGGCATGAATTGTTTATATGAGCTTGCATGTAATCCTATTTGTGAATGTGTTATGAGCACATGAATGTTCTATATGTGTTTGATGTATGACTGATGACCCTGGATGAGTTAATGGTGCATGTGTTTATTTCAGTATGACTATGATTTTCATGTTTGAATATGATCATTAGATTATTTATATTTAGGTTATGCTGATTTGATTATGTTGAGATGTCTAGTATTTAGATGTGAAATGTTTGACTAAAGGGATATGTAAAATTGGAAACTTGAAAAAATAGTGAGATCTAAACAAGTCTTAAAGTTTTGAGGATGAAACTTTTGTAAAGGGGGTAGTTTGTAATGCCTGAGGCATTAAAATGTGGAAAGTGTTGTGAATTATTACTAAGAGTATAATGAATATGAATTTAGTGAAAATTATAAAATTATTAGGCCATGATTTAAGTGTAAGTGTATGAGAACATAAAGCTGAATATGACATAGGTGTCACTTATACTTAATGTTTGGCATATTTGATGAATGGATTAAGAAAAGTGTCCAATTGGAAAGTTGTAAGTTTTTAAATTTGATTTACAATGAATCAAGAATCACATGAATCTGACATTATATTAAAAATTTATAGATAAAATACTATGGCTGTCTCTAGAGTTTTAAATTAGGTTAAAACAAAAGGCATCACATTATGGAAAACTGTATCATATTTTTAAACTGAATTAAAAAAAGTAATAGGCATAAACATTATAGATCTTGAAATTATCTTTGTAATGAATTAAGAATCACTCAATTCTGACATCTTATGAGGAGATATGGCCGATTTACAAAAATTGCTCTAGGCTAGCAAAGAGTTAGTGCCACGAAACTGATTTAAAATGGGATTTTAGGCAACTAGTTAGTGCCACAGCACTATGCCATGGCATTGGATGTTTGTGGTGCATTGGAGCACCAAAACACAAATTTTAAGGGCTGTCAAGCCCATTTTTGCCCTATTTTTCTTCATTCCTTGTTCTCCCATGCCCCTAGCCTTAAAAATTCATCATTTTAGAAATGATTTTTTAGTGATTTGAGCTAGGAAATCTTGGTAATTTCATGGAAAATCATCAGACTAGGTATGAAACTCCCATTTTCTCACTATTTGAGCATGATTTCATAAGTTAAAACCATAGTGATCATGAGTCATGAATGAATTTCGAGTTTTTGATATGGAAATGCATGGAAAGTGAAGACTAAGTTTGGAAATCATGGTGAGTACACTTCTTTTCCATTTAATTTTGTTTTCTACATGTTAGGGTTTAAAACCCCATTTCATGAACAATGGAAATTGGGGTTTTTACATGAAATTTTGTGTTTGATTCATAGGGTAAATAAGTAATCTATGATTTACGATGGGTTTAAAAGATTTAAGCTAGGAAAATTATGATTTTGCATTAATTTAATCCATGAATAGTGATACTAAGATTAATTTGATATTAATTCATGCAAATTGATTTGGTAATAGATTATTAACTAATTTTGATACATTTGGCATGATTCTGGGTTGAGAAATATGATTTTTCATGATCCCCTATTGTGAACAATAATCACATGAGTATGCTTGATCTAATTGAGTTATACACATAATTATCATGTTATTAAGATAAATTTAATATCGAATATGCTATGGGTTCATGATGTATAATTTGGAGTGAATGACTTAATTAATGTTAATATAGAAAATCCCAATTAGAGATACCTTTAGTGTGTTTGATGAAATATTTCAATAAGAAACTATATGTAACTGAGTAATCTTATTATAATTTGGGACTGGCTATGAATGATATTTGAGTAGTGTAGTTCATTGATTTCATAAACTTCCATCATGTAGATTAAATTATGATATATGTGTAGGATCCTTTGGTATGTGGATGCGAAATCAAGCTTGAAAGGATGTGGATTTATGAAATGGATCTTCACACGAAGTAGTCTCTATCTGTCGAATGCATGGATGGTGATATGGTATATCCCGTTGCTTGTTTCTGATCATGGATGCTTTGTTTGGGGATTGTGAATATCCCATATTGTTCTCATGGTTGATATTTATGATATGTTATGAATACATGACTATTAGGGATAATGAGAATCCCTCAAATTGCAAAGGTTGACAATTGTATTGAAGATTGGGGATAGAGTGTATACCGAGTATTTATGTGTGATGGTCATTTTTCTTGTGTATGGATGTCTAAAAGTTATGATAGTGATTATACCATAATTATATAAGAATTAATGATTGATGGGGATAGGAATATCCCACAATTATTTTTATATTCTAAATGAAATGCATAGAATTGACAAAATGTTTCTAATGTCACAAATGGGTCATAAGTATCCCAATATTTGCATACGAGAGTTATGGAATGGGAAGCATTCCAATTAAGATATAAGGTGGATGACATAGTTAGGAAACTGTGCTTGAATGGCATAATTTTAATATGAGAGGCCAGTATGGCCTAGAACTAATATATTAGACTTATATGGAATGGATGTGAGGTTATATGCTTGAATGGCGTGGAATGTTGGACTAGAAAATGAGAACTTGAGTCTCATGGTAGGATTACGTGATTTGCCTGTATGATTTATTAGATTAATGAGGTTGAATGCCTCATTACTATAGGAATGATGTGATTACCTATTTTTTAAACATGTTCTAGGACAGAACATGTGGCTTATGATTAATCATTATTTCCTATTTCTGCCTACTTATATTGAGTTGCTCAGAATCATGCCTTATTATGTTAAATTTTTAGTTGATAGGCCAAGTAAAGACACCCAATTGAGAATTAGGACTAGCATGTAAAAGTAGAAGACTTTTGATGGTATGGTATTATGTGGGGATTTGAGTCCCATGATATTTTTGTATAATGATTTAATCGTATATGTTCATAATGTATTTGTATAACTATAGATTCAAATGATTCAAATGATGGATGGCACATCATAGTAATTCATTTAAGTATGATATTTTGAATGGATTGGTATAAATCCAGGGTTGAACATTGCCACCATGATCCGGTTCCGATCTTGGGCGGAACTGTGAGTATGGGTGTGTGATTGTTTTAGATATAAATGTTGTTTTATATTATAGTTGTTGTTATTTGATTAAAGAATTGTAATTTTTTTTTGAATTTTCATTTGTATATCAAGTTTAAATACACATATTTTAGGGCAGACTTTGCCAAATTTTAGGCAGTATATTTCCTTTAGAATTAGGAAAATTTTGAGATTATGAAAAGATTTCTCTTAAGAAAAAGGGAAATGGTAGCGTTCCACATTGGCCCTGGTGTGGCATGGTCAAAACACATAGGGTGGGTGTGCGGGATGTTACATTTATGAAGGTAGTTTCTTCTTCTTTTTCTTCCATGAACTAGTTTGTTTTTCTAGGGTTAAAATGTAGCCATTTTTGATACTTTTTGTTATGGATTATTGGATATTATTCATGCTAGTTGATCTTGTTTTATTCATGATGTTATTTGCAATGATCGAATTTATTTTATTCCTTGATGGCATGCTATCATAGGCAACCAAATTTAGACCCTTGCTCCAATTAAACTACTTCTAATAGTGTGAGTAAGGGTCAATCCCATGAGGAGTATCTAGCTTAATTTTATGCAAAGTGAACAAGAATGAAGATTTTGAGTGTAATAAAAATAATGTTATGAAAGAAATCTATCTGAAAAGAAAACCTTGGTTCAAGTCAACATCCATGATCAGAATCTCGTAACAGATCATTAATGCAATTATAAATCAAATTATACTTTGAATATTCATCATTGGAATTATTTTTCCTATCTCTACTTCAACATAGTTAATTAGAAACACATGATCCAATTAACCCTAACTACTAAACACATGCTAGAGATTTAATTTAATAGCAGCCTTAGGATCTGTAGAGATTGATAAAGCTAAATAACACAAACACATGCAGTTGCATTTAATTTAGTTAAATATTCTTCCTAAGATTTAATAACTGCAACAACAGCAAATTATCAGACCCTAGTTGCTTTGAAGATTAGAGGGATCAAACAATTGTGGCTTTGATATCTAATCTAGTAATAGATTGCAATGAATAATAAACTAGTAGATCTCCTAGTAATTAAATATAATAATCATAATCATGAACAAAGAAGAACATTTAATACTCAAAGTATAAATTGATTAATTAAAACAAATTAGATCTCATAGTATATAAATTCTGAGGCTTTTGTCTTCTTAAACCAAAAGTAAATGTTTATCCATGTAGGGCCATTAAGTCACAAAGAAAATGAAAATAATAGAGAGAAGAGAGAAAATTTTCTGTCAAAAGCCGCCAAGAAGTCCTCTCCAAACCCTAGCAAAAGAACTCTTAAAAACCCTAACAAACTGCCTTTTATACAGAGTCAACAATACGTAAAATAAAAAAAAATTGAAAAATAAAAATTTTGATTAGCCGCTAGTGCTGCTGGCGCTACCTTGCTATTCCGGGCGGGGTGGTTGAAGCACTATTAGCGTAGGTGGCACTGATTTGTTGTCCGCTAGACATGCATCTAGTGTTTCGATCATAATGTCCTTATTTCAATTCAAAATTGCATGATTCATCTTGCATTGGTTATGTAACTTCAAGATCTACAACTTTTATATTGATACTGTTCCAAATAATCCTTTAAAAATTGGTACACAAGTGATACCATGTGTAATCTTTAGCTCCTTTTTGACATGTTTTAATATATTTTCTGCTTAGTTATCCTTAATGTAATCTTTATCTCTTATAATTCAAAACATGAAAGTTGTAGAACTCTTTCTTATGTTTCCAGATCATCTTTAATCATCTCAATCGAAGGTCTGGTGAGAGATTTATGCTAAAAATACGGATTGATGCTAAAGTTATCTAAAATTATCCAATTGCCTTCTTTTTGCCCTTAAAACTCCATTTGTCTCCTAAATCAATATATAAGAATAATGAGTACATTTAGGAATAAAATAAGTGTAAAATTATAAGTATTAAGGGAATAAAATATGACATCTTGCATTCTCATCAAATTTCCTCACACTTAACTCTTGTTCATCCTTGGGCAAAACTCAAATTCACTCTCCTCCGAAAGACCATCAAGTTTGCAATTATTATAAATAAAGAATAACCAAAACTCTTCAAAAATCATAATATATCATGAATAAATCATTCTTACACAAACCTACAATCATTAACTCTTCAAAAATCATAATATATCATGAACAAATCATTCTTACACAACCTACAATCATTTAGTAAGCAATCTTTCTTTAAGATGGATTAAACTAAATAAGGAGAACCCTCACGGAAATAAACATTCTACTCTCATGTGTTTGAAAGGTATATGTTCCACTCGAATTCATTCCAATGAAAATGATCTACCATAAGCTTGCATATCTTCTCATTCTCCATCACTGAGGTCACATGAATATCATGAATCATAAGGACTTTTTATGGGTTGTAATGGGGTTTACGGTAAAGGTGAGAAATTTTTGGAAATGTAGATCAAAAGCCATTGAAACTAGTGAAGCACAAATAAATTAACTCAAGCTCAAATATATAAGACATGTACAATCAATAATTTTCTTTAACATCTTTCACCTTTGAATACATGATGTATAAATAGATCCCTTTCCTTGAAATTTTGATATTTTCTTTTTCTTTCTTTCTCACTTTGACATTTTTTTTCAATTTTAAGAACAATAACATGTTCCATTTCACCAATCATAACCATACCAAAAATTTTGACACCTCCACACTTTATTTTTTTGTACACCCATTCATAGCACAATGATGGCCCATGCTCCACTAGCTCTATGGCTTGGGTAAAAATATTGCTTTTCTAGGTTTTAAGCTTGTAACATAGGTTCATAATAGAAGTCTATAAAGCTCAAAGGGGCTCAACAAGAGGAAAAATTAATCATGGGGATAGGCTATTTGGCTCATGTAGCTCATAACAAAGAAGGCCTTAATCATGTTCATGCATGCATGTATCAATGTGATCTCAAAGAAAATTAAGGCAAGTTCTAGAGAAAAAAATCCATGGAAGAATATCTCTCATGAAGAAAAAGGATGAAACTGATGTGAATGTGTTAGTCTAAAGGCTCAAAATCTCATCAACTTTTGTCTACGAAATTTAGTTATCACCATTCTTATTGAAAATAACTGAACCAAGCAATTGCAAATTGAAAGATTACTTACTCAATCATGTTATGAATTTTTGAAGCTCAGTTGAATCTTATTCATGACATTCTTAACCTCAAATCATAGGAAACCACTAAAACAAACGACAAAACTAACTCTCTATAAAAAAAAATTTCAAAAATTAAAATAAAAATACAATTTAAACCTAAATCTAAATCCTTTCCCCCACACTTAAAACTTAGTTTGTGCCCAATGTAAGGTTGAATGCAAAGATGTAAAAATAACCATAATATAAATGTAGTAATAAGAAAAATAAATAAGAAAAAGAAAAAAACTCCCTTTGCGTTGCCTCCCAAGTAGCACTTTTATTTATAGTCATTGGCTTGACTCATTGCATCTTTCTTCAATCTAGAACAATTGCAAACTAAAAAAAACAAAGCATGCATGTAGATGGGTCAATTCCTTTAATATGTTTCATTATCTAACCGATAGTCCTCTTATACTTCTTAAGAACTTGCACTATTCTTTCTTCTTTTAATGCACTAAATTTATTGGAGATGATCACTTGTAAAGTTCCTTCATCTCTAAGGAACACATAGTTGAGGTGATTGGAAAAATGCTTCAAATCTAGAATGGATGCCTGCAAAACAGATGGTGAAAGGCTCTTGTTAGAAATTGGTAACTCAATATAAGGATCATTACCTAATTTTGGTAACTTCGGAAAGTCATCCAATGCTACAATAGTTTCTTACAAATTAGTAATCAAAGGTGACACCTCATTCTCCTTCTCAAGATGTTTACTAATGGAAATTTCTAATTCTTTTCCATTGAGTTCAAAAACTTGTTGTACACAGAATCAATCACATCAATGGAGTAAATAGGATCATCATTGGCAACTAAATTTAGAACCTTGCTCTAATTTCAAATTTTTGTAGTAGCATGAGTAAGAGTCGATCCCATGAGAAATATCTAGTTTAGTTTTATGTAATGCGAACAACAAAGGGAGGTTTTAAATGTAATGAAGAAAGTTTTATAAAAGAAATCTATCAGAGAAGAAAACCTTGGTTCAAGTCAACATTTATCATTAGAATCTCATAACTGATCATTGATGCAATTATGAATCAAATCATACTTTGAATATTCATCATTAGAATTATTTTTCCAATCTCTCCTTCAACATAGTTAATTAGAAACACACAATCCAATCAACCCTAACTACCAAACAACCTCAGACAAGTGCTAGAGATTTAATCTAATAGCAGCCTTAAGATTTGTAGAGATTGATGAAGCTACACATGCGGTTGCATTTAATTTAGTCAAATATTTTTTCTAAGATTTAATAACTTGCAATAGTAGTAAATTATCAAACCTTAGTTGCTTCACAAGTTAGAGGGATCACACAATTACGGATTGGATATCTAATGTAGCAATAGATTTCAATGAATAATAAACTAGTAGATCTCCTAGTAATTAAACATAATAATCATAATCATAAACAAAGAAGAACATTAAATACTCAAAGTATAAATTGAACAATTAAAATAAATTAAATCTTGTAGTATATAGATTATAAGGCTTCTGTCTCCTTAAACCAAGAATAAAAGTTTAGCCATACAGGGCTATGAAATCATAAAATAATAAAATAAAAAAGAGAGAAGAAGATTCTCTGTCAAAAGTCGCCAAGAAGTCCTCTCCAAACCCTAGCAAAAGAACCTCAAAAGCCCTAGGAAACTACTAATTATAAAGAGTTAAAAATATGTAAAATATGCAAAATCCATAGAATACGAAAAGTAGGAACGAAGTTGGGCACCGCCAGTGCCACCTTGCTGCCTGGTGTGTTGGGGGTGTGATGTGAGTTGGTGTCAGCGGTGCCATTGCCGGTCTGCTGCCTCTAGTGCTCTGTTCCTTGTTGCTTCTCTTCTGTACTTCATCCTGACTTTGGTATTCTTATTATTCTTTCCCTTAATGTATTCCTTATCTCTAAAAACTCCAACCATAAAAGTTGTACAACTTTTTATTATGTTTTCAGAATATCTTTAATCATCTCAATCGGAGGTCGAATGAGAGAGTTATGCCCAAAATATGAAGTGATACTAAAATTATCCAAAATCTTTCAATTGACTTCTTTTTGCACTTACCCACTCTAATTGTCTCCTAAATCAAAATATAAGAATAATGAGTGCATATAAGAGTCAAATAAGTATAAATATTAAGTATTAAAGGAATAAAATATGATATTTTGTATTCTCATCAATCATCATCAGGATATTTCATGGCATTATAAATGTTAAATTTAACAATTTCACCATAAAATTCCTTTGTAAATGTGCCATTGTGAACATATATCTTAGTCTTGGATGTCTTTAGGAAGGGTCTTCCTAATAGAATAGGAGTAGTTTGATTACCATTCTCCATATCTAGCACATAAAAATCAGCAGGGAAGACAAAATCATTGACTTGCACAAGAATATCCTCAACTACACCTTTAGGATAGTTAGTGGATCTATCAGCCAATTGAATCACAACACCAATCTTACTCAAAGGTCCAAGTTTCACAGAAGCATATAAAGAATAGGACATAACATTAATGGAAGCTCCTAATCAAGTCTAGTGTTACCTATCATGCAAGAGATAGTAAACATACCTGGATCTTTGCATTTTGCAGGAAGTTTTTTTTGAATGATTGCAGAAACATTCTCCCCTACTCTTATCTTCTCAAATCCCTTAAGTTTCTATTTTCTCTTTGTTATATACAATTCTTTAAGGAATTTAGCATAACAAGGTACTTGTTTAATGGCATAAAAAAGTGAAATATTTACCTAACATTTATGAAAAGTCTCATAGAAATCTTTATAGTTCTTAATTTTGTGAGATTCTATTAAAGCCAAAAGAAAAGGTGGTACTGGTTTATATTCAACAAGAGGTGAAAATTTACGTTTTGGCTATTTCATTGTCCTTAGGAAGGTTCTTGTCTACAATAATATCTTTCTCCTTTGCTTTCTCCATTGGTGTAGAGTTTGCTTTTGTTGGAATCTCAACCTCCTTACCACTTCTCAAAACAATTACACTGACATTCTCTCTTGGGTTCTCCACCGTTTGAGAAGGTAATTTTCCTGAACTCTATGTCTCTAGTTGATTGATTGTTGTTGCCATCTAACTCATCTAATTCTCTAAACTCTGAATGCTAGCCTTCATCTCCTGTTGAAATTGCAAAGTGTTAGAGGCAAGAGACTAAGCAATATCTTCTAAAGACATATTAGAGTTAAAATTTTGTCCCTGTGTTTGTCTAGGTGGGTATGGCCACTGATATTACTAAAAATTTGGGTAATTTTGAGTAAGAGGCTGATTTACTTGTGGGTTCCCATAGTTGAAATTGAGATGATCCCTCCATCTTGGGTTGTATCTATTTGATTAGGGATCATACTTCATTCGTGGTTGTTTAGAAAAATCACCCATCACGTTTGCCTGCTTAGTAGGTTCTTCTTGAAGAGTTGGGCACATATTAGTTAGATGCCTTACCATCGAACAAATTCCATAAGCTTTTGTTGTCTGCATATTTCCTATAGCCAATTGATGAATAAGAGAAGTTAGATATGTAATTTGTTGTTCAAGAGAGGAAACACTTAACTCATTAACAGACTTGGATAGAGAATCAAGCTTATTCCTAAATTATTATGAGTTAGCTACCATGTTTGCAATCAAGTTCCTTGCAGCTTCAGGAGTTTTATCTACCAAAGCTCCTCTACTAGCGGCATCACTCATGTTGCTTTCGGTGGGTAGAAGTCCCTCATAGAAATACTAGATGAGTAGTTGCTCAATGATCTGATGATGGGGACAATATGCACATATTTTCTTGAAACACTTCCAAAATTCATATAGGGATTCTCCACTATGTTGTCTCACACCATAAATTTCCTTCCTGATGTTGGCCGCCCTGGAAGTTGGAAAATATTTTTCCAGAAACAACCTCTTTATCTCATTCCATGTTGTGATCCTCCTAGAGGGTAGGCAATAAAGTCAATCTTTAGCTAGATCTTTCAAAGAGAATGGAAAGGCTCTCAGTTTGATTTGCTCTTTAGTCACCCCTGTCAGTTTCATACTTGTGCACACCACATTAAATTCCTTTAGTTACTTGTGAGAATCTTTACCTACAAGACCATGAAAAGTGGGCTGGAGATGTATTAGTCTAGATTTTAATTCAAAATTAATAGTAGCATCTAAAGTAGGAAATGTTATGCATAAGGATGGTTGTTGATCCAAATTAGGTGTAGCAAGCTCTTTCAAAGTTTGATTTTTAGCCATGACTTCCTCCTTTTCTAAATTCCTTTGAGCTTCACTCCTTAACCTATGCAAAAGTTCTTTCAATTTCTAGTTCATACTACAAATTACCTTGATTAGAAAATTGAGTAACAGTCATAAACAATTAAGGAGAATATAATGAATTCTAAAAAATAAATAAAAACAAAAATAAGTAGGAAAAATCATAAAAGCACAAAAATCAACTAGAATGCCTCCATGTCAATGGCACCAAAAATTTGGTGTGCTATTAAAGGCAACCAAATTTAGAACCTTGCTCCAATTAAATTACTTTTAGAAGTGTGAGTAAGGGTTGATCCTACAAGGAGTATCTAGCTTAATTTTATGCAAAGTGAATAAGAATGAGGATTTTGATTGTAATAAAAATAACATTATGAAAGAAATCTATTAGAGAAGAAAACCTTGGTTCAAGTCAACATCCACCACTAGAATCTCGTAACTGATCATTGATGCAATTATAAATCAAATTATACTTTGAATTTCACCATTGAAATTATTTTTCCTATCTCTCCTTGAATATAGTTAAATAGAAATACGTGATCCAATTAGGCCTAACTACTAAACAACCTTAGACGCACACTAGAGATTTAATCTAATAGCTGTGATGGTCAAATTATAATTCCTCACAAGTGTATGAGTGTATAGTAGTACAGTGTACTTAACAACGGTCGATCCCATAGAGAATTGTTAAACCGATTGAATTATGTTTAGTTATGAATACTAAGTTGTCCTAAATTTGAAAGATAATTTAGAGACTAAGTAATTAAAAGTGTGATGTAACATAAATAGAAAATAATGGCTTAAGTAATGTAAAATAGTATTCAGGTTGAAAAAGTCTGGGGATCTGACTTCACCACTCAATGATATTCATTGATGTTGAGATGTTCATTTCAATTCAGCATCTTGACTTCGTTTTATCCACTGTATGATTACTACTATTAGGCTTTCGAGTTTAAATCAATTATTTTCTTCCATTCCAATTACCTATGGCATATAGTGTAATTGAGATTGAAAACACATGAAGATTAGAAGAACTTTAATTAATCAAGTAGAATAGTTTAGTATATGGTATCTACTTTAACCATCTACTCATTCATTCAAAAAAGCATAGTACATGGTTTAGCATATGATGTCTACTGTAACCATATACTCAAAGATAATCAAGCTAATTTACATAATTGGTGATCAGACAATCAAATAAATCAGATCATTGCATTACATACAATGAATAAAATAAAATGACATTGAATTAATAACCCAACAATCTCTATTAACAATGAATATCAAGGAGGGCTACATCATTATCCCAGAAAAAAGAATTTAGTTCATAATAAAAATAGAAAAAAAAACTTTCTAAAATATACATGGTTACAGAACTCAAAATCTTTCTCTTGCTCCCTTGGAAAACTTCTCCTGTCCAACCCCCCAACTATGTTCTGGATGTCTCCTTAAATAACCCAAGCAACAGGGTTTTAGTAGTACTCCATGAATTGCAATGCCTCTATGCATAGAGATCCTCTTCCAATAATAACTCAGTATTTCCTAACAAAAATATAGCTTCCCAAGCATTGCAATGCATAAAAATAGAAGTTCTCAAAATAACTAAGTTGTTGTGTATCCTGGGTTTTAAAAATTGTAACACAATCTTGAGCCTAAAAATCATCTTCCAATAATACTTTGAAATCTGCATGTCTCATACTCTTAAATTTGCAACATCTAATGCATGGAAAAATAACTAAATTTGTGCACTTCTAATTCCACACTTTGATTTCAAACTTTGTTTCTTGTTAGGATACTATGGATACACTAAAGATTGAGCAGAAATTTGAATTCTTGCTTTGGAGTCACTGAAACTTGCTTTGGAGTCAATAAATCTTGCTTTAGAGTCACTGAATATTAACTTTAGAGGCACCAAAGTAAACTTTAGAGTCACAAAAGTCAATTTTGGAGTAAGACAACGTTGCTTTTGAGTCTCTAACATGAACTTAAGAGTTAATGAAGTGAAGTTTGAAGTTGCTGAAGTGGACTTTGGAGTTGCTGAAATGGACTTTGGAGTTGTTGAAGTGCACTTCGGAGTTACTAATTATGCTTTGAAGTTTTTGATGTTTTAGAGCAATTTTAGTATAATTATCATAACTTTCTAATACACTTCAAATTGAGTTATTTTATTAAGTTGGATGGATAATTTCAAGATCTAGAACTTTCATGTTAATCACTTTTGTTGATTCTACTTATATTTTGAGTTGTAGAAGCTTAAAGTACCGCCTTTCGTGTTGCCTTCGGAATTGATATTTTAGAGTTTTTTTGAGAGAGTACCACTGTTTTGATCATAAATTTCTCATATGAACTTAGTATTACTCCATTCTTTTTGCATTAGATAAATAATTTTAGGGGCTACAAGATCACTTTGTATGAATCATCCATATTCTATAAGTGGTGAACCTTCAGAGTGACGCCTTCTATCAAATTGAGTAGCAAATGTGTGAAGCCCTATAGGTAGTTGCACTATTTTAGCCATAATTTTTTGATATCAATTCAAAATTATGTGATTCTTGATGCATTGAAAGTTAAGAACAAATGCTAAAAGTTTCATGTTGAACACTTTTTCCAAATATGCCTCCATCAGTCCCAGAAATTGCTTTAAAGTAACATTTTTTGTAATTTTTAGTTTCATTTTACAAATCAATAAAAAAACTCTGTTAAGTGAAATATCCATTTAAAAATATTAAAATAAGATCTTAACATGTGAATTTAGATATAAAAATATGATATATTATGAGCTTATCAAATATTTGGATTTGTAGAGATTGATGAAGCTAAACAGCACAAACACATGCAGTTGCATTTAATTTAGTTAAATATTCTTTCTAAGTTTTAATAATTGCAACAACAGTAAATTATCAAACCCTAATTGCTTCATAGATTAATGGGATCAAACAACTTTAGCTTTGATATCTAATCTAACAATAGATTGTAATGAATATTAAACTAGTAGATCTCTTAGCAATTAAACATAACAATCATAATCATGAACAAAGAAGAACATTCAATACTCAAAGTATAAATTAAATAATTAAAATAAATTAGATCTCACAGTATAAATATTCTGAGGCTTCTGTCTCCTTAAATCAAAAATAAAATTTTAGCCATGTAGGGCCTTGAAATCACAAAGAAATTAAAAATAAAAGAGAGAAGAGAGAAAATTCTCTGTTGAAAGCTGCCAAGAAGTCCTCTCCAAACCCTAATAAAAGAACTCTTAAAAACCCTAGCAAAATAACTTTTATATAGACTCAACAATATGAAAAATTTTAAAAATTCAAAAAATAAAAATTTTGATCAGCTGCAGGCGCCACCGGAGCCATCTTGCTATTCGGGGTCGGGTGGTTGAAGCGATGTTGGCATTAGCAATGCCCGTTTGCTGTCTACTAGACATGCATCTACTATTTTAACCTTAACTTTCTCATTTCAATTTGTAATTGCATAATTCATCTTGCATTGGTTAGATAACTTTAAGATCTACAACTTTTATGTTGATTATGTTTTCCAAATAATCCTCTAAATATGGAAAATTGGTACACAATTGATACCATGTGTAATCTTCAAGTCTTTTTTGACATGTTTTAATACTTTCTCCACTCATTTATCCTTGATGTAGTCTTTATCTCTTAGAACTCCAAACATAAAAGTTGTAGAAATTTTCTTGTGTTTTAGATCATCTTTAGTCATCTCAATTGGATGTTTGATGAAACATTTATGCCTAAAATATAGATTGATGTTGAAGTTATCCAAAATCATCCAATTGCCTTCTTTTTGTACTTAACAAATCCATTTGTCTCCTAAATCAAAATATAAGAATAAAAATTATATTTAGGAATCAAATAAGTGTAAAATTCTAAGTATTAAGGGAATAAAATATAATATTTTGCATTCTCATTACTTGATCACCAATATTTTGAGTTAGATTCTTTATCAAAGCATGTTAAGGTACATACCTTATGCTAAACCATGAGCTCCTTTGAATGAGAAGGATAGATGGTTAAGGTACATACCATATGCTAAATCATTCTATTTTAGTTCTTATGTTCTTGAACTTAATGGGCTTTCACCTCAATTATGCTACACATCATAGGTAATTGGAATGAGTGAATGCACTTGATTTAAACCCGCACGCCTAATGGTAATAATCTCACTTTTGAAAGAATGAACCTAAGTGAGTCATTAAGTCCAACATTCCATTGACAAAGGGATGTCATCTTATGGTGAATTTGAATCCCTAACTTCTTCTTCTTGTTAATCTCTGTGCATTATCTTTAGCTATTTATTTACTTTTATTCTATTAAGTTTTTTGAATTATACCAAACCTTATTCTAAGTCTATTTAGTTATATATTTAGTAACTAAGATGAATTAAGTTGGTTTGCCATTCTCTGTGGGATCAACCCTTGCATTGTACATTATATTACTATACGTCTATACACTTGTGAGGAATTATAATTTGAATCACCAAGTTTTGGCACCGTTGCCAAAGAATGGTTCCAAATTGATTTGATTAATTTAGTTACAAATTTTCTATTTTAGGGTTGTATTATGTTTAGGATTTTAGTTGTTTGATTTTCTTTCTTTTTGTTGAGTTGTGATTTTAAGGAAGAGGAATAGATTGGAGGCATATGAACTGTATGAGATGCTTGGAGCAAACTCATAATAGATGAGTGTTAGAGGTAGGTCCAGAAGGATGTATGAATTGAATTCTAACACTGAGCTTTCTATGTAGATGTCAAAGCTTGTCGAGCAAATGAATATGATGTGCTCCATAGTGATGAATCAGAAATAACCAATTCCTACTAAGAAGCCTACTCTTGAAGAAACATTGCAGAGTTTTGTGCAGGCAATCTAGACTCAGTTCCAAAATAATGAAACAAGGTTCCAAAATATTGAAGCAAGATTCCAGAATGTGGAGGCATCCATGAAGATTATAGAGACTCAGTTAGGGCAAATTGTAGAGGCTATGCAGACTCAATCATCTTGAGCAAGTGAAAGCTATCACAACATTGGGTGGTAAACAAAGTTGTTGAAAAAACTTGCGATGACAATGAGCAAATTTTAGTGTGAGATGTTTTCCCATAAGAAAAATCTAGTCAAATGATTAAGAATTTTAATGAAGGCTCAGAAAAGGAAGGGATTAAAGAAAAATCTGAAGTAGAGCAATTGCCTCATTATTTAAGATACACATCTATAGGTAATAATTTATGCTTTCCAATGTTGTTTCTTCTTCTTTTACAAGTATAGAGGAGGACACACTCATGTAATTCAAAGATCAGATTGTGAAGTTTGATATTTTCAAGGAGATGGAGCTATCCAACAAGAATAAAAATGACCTCAAGATGAATGGAGTGGATGGAATTATGGAGGAGTTTTCAAAAGAGCCCATAAACATAGTTGAAAGAGATGAATTAGAAGATATTGCATTATTCAACAATGTTTTGGAAGCACCGACATTTTTCAAGCCACTACCAAGTTTCAAAGAATTAGATCATAAAAAGGCCAAATTTCAATCCAAAGATGGAAGGTCATAGTCAGGCTGAGACTATAAACTAAGCGCTTCTTGGGAGGCAACTCAAGCTTTTATTTTCTTCACATTTAGCTTAGTTGTTTGATTATTTTCTTTACTTTTAGGATAGATTTTTTTTCTTTAGTTTTTGATTACTATGTGTTTTGAAGAAAGAGGAAATATGATTTAAGAGGATTGTAGATGCTCTTCCAAGTATTAAAATTGTTGTCAAGCTAGCTCTAGAAGAAGAGGATGTGAATGCACTTCATTCAAAGAAGCCTTGATCTTAAACTTCTTTCATTATTTCACATTGATGACAATGTGAAGTTTAAGTTG
>JAYJMB010081906.1:4855-15981 GCA_036873735.1 Pouteria campechiana
GAGATTGGACCTCGATTCTCTCACAAGCGACTGATAACAGCTCCGCCTGGAGTGCCTGTCCTCTTCTCTGCAGAAATCGCATTTTCAAAATGCGTCTTTTGGCCTCTGGGTTTCTTTTTGTTTCTTCCGCCTTGCGAATATCTGCAAGAAAGAATATTTCCTCAACATTCGGATCTTGAGCAAATCTTCTATGATGGCTGACTCGAGAAATCAAAGCGTTTGGATAACTCTCCTTTCCCATATCATATGTTTTCACTCCCTACCAAGAGCTCCTTTCGATATCAACCTACAAGTAGCTCCGTCTGCTTCTCAAACTCTACATGCAAATTCCAGCTTCGACTGCATCCGATACATCGATTTCGTCAGCTGCCAAATTCCCGGCAGCAATGGAGAATAACTTGCCGAAGTTGCATTCCTACGCCGTCGCGGCATTCGATGCTAACAAGGACCTCAAGGAGAACGAACTACGGCGCATCGTCGACCATATCCGGATGAGGGGAGACATACTCGGTAGCGGCGACAAGCTGCTCGTGCTCGGCGTGTTGCATTCTCTTCGCCACCCAAGTGAGCGGCCTTACCCCTTGATTGGCGAATCGGTGAATTGGACCGTTTGATTCTGCATTGCCTTCTTGGAATTTTTTTATACTCTACAAGAATCCCGCTTTAGTTTATTAGAATGCTAAGGGTCTGAACAGGCCTTAAGGAACATGCATGACTCTTCGGAGGATCCTAACAAACCACCGTGCTTCTGTGGACGTTTTCCCTGAGGCTCTTATTGCCCTTTTCTCCCTTTGGGATAACTCACGCTGCAGGTAACCTTTTCCAGGATGAGCCTGCTTTGACACCAAGTGCTATGAGTCCGACTAGTAGCCTAAAAGATTCAGGCCTCAAGGAACATGGAACGTCAAATTCTTTTATATTTTTATCTAGGATGGTGTAATGGTCGTTTTTTCCAATCTGCCTGATATTGAATGGTGGTTGGGCGGGATATTCTTTGGTTGGATAATTCTAACCGTATAACTGCTTCTTATAAAATTTCGGGACTGGTTTAGTTAACTGTCCGTTTTTATTAGTTATTTCAATAGCATCATCTCAGGTGGGTTACTTGTATGTTTTTATTTATCATGGGTGGGGCCTACCTGGTCAATTGCTATATCATTGAATAATTGACCCTTCACAACTTGTTCGATGGGTTCCTTCAGCAAAAATGGTAAAACATAGATGAACACCACATGCTTACATCGTTTGGCCTTGCGCACAAGGGAAGTCCAATATCTGTGGAGATTGAAGTGAGAGATTTTGTTCTTCTGTTGTTAATTTATTGTTCATTTAGGAGTAGAATCCATAACTGCATAACAGGTTCAATAAAAGAAAACTGTAAATAGCTCATAGTGTATCCTTTCTTGTTAGTTATTAGGATTCTCGCTAATGTTAGACAAAGGGAAAGATCTCTAATGATAACTAAACTTGTGTGAATGAGATGATCTCATATTTAGGTGGCACCCATGCAGACACTTAATGTGATTGTGGTGGCACATGAGCAATGGCCATTGGTGACTATCTGACCACTAATTCCTAGAAACTGAGTAAAAGGGGAAGGTTGATGGTTCTTCAGCAGCCACTCTCAAAACTTATGAGAATTTTACCCTTTAGTATTTACAAATCGGTCTTCTTTTCCTAAGAGACGATGACGAAGATGACGAAATGACGAGTTGATGATTGATCCAATCACATGCTGTCTTAAATTACCTTCTTGGTGCTTAAATGTAAATCCATGGCTTAAGAGGATGCATGCAATCTTCTGTCAAAAGTAGGGTTAATCCTTATGTTCTAAGAAGGAACACAGTAAGATGCTCTGATCAGAAAAGGAAGTTTGCAAGGTTCCAAGGCTCCATAGACTCTTTGCAGAAGATAAGCGTATGCGGGAACATAAATTAGCTGGAGATGTTAGTTGAATGAAAAGTCAAAAAAATAGTTGTACATAATAAACTAGGAACTTGTCAAGTAAGTGTAGCCAATGGAGATTAATTACTCTTTCATGTGGGATGCTCTTGCTTGAATACATCAATGCTAATCTTCTGGAAGTTGCCTTGGTTTCTGTGATTTCAGTGGGGTACTACACCAAAATAAGCTCTGACTCTTTTCTTGGGCCTAATGATCGTGCACTGGAAGAAGGAATTTCGCATAAAGTTGATGCATGGGTGAGCATGCTCCAGAAAAGTGTGCAACGCTATGAAGATGAAGGGGTAATTATTCCTTAGTTGATATACTGCCTGGATCCCTTTGCTGTCAATTTTTTGTTGTGTTTTCTTTAGGGCAGACTGCATTTTATTGTCATATGAAAGCTTTTGTCCTCATGGGCTCCTTGAATAATCTAGCAATTGAACCTTCCGATTTCAGTTTGAGCTTCTCAGATGCATGTCGTTGAAACTTCTGATTGCATTCATTAATCCTAGATCCTGACAAAGCACATAGATGTTACAGCTCAGATCTTGCTTATGTTTCACATAGATGTTACAGATATTGCTTATTGTTTCACATAGATGCTACAGCCCATATCTTGCTAATTGTTTCGCATAGATGTTACAGATCTTGCTTATAGTTTCACATATATGCTACAGTCCAGATCTTGCTTATTTTTTCCTATGTTTTTTTTTGGAAGCCTGCTTTTAACACCTGGAAGTTCTTATTCTTCGAATATGGAAATATGGTGTTCTTTTTCTATTATTTGACTGGCTTATCTTGTTAACCTCTACCATTAGTTATTGAGCACAGTAAAAGAGGAGGATTGATCATCAGATCTTAAAATTATTTGCTAAGATGCAATTTACAAGCTGACTCCAAATTTTTGGGGGTAAAAACAAAGATGGATTAAAATATCTGTATACTTTGCTTGCGTTTACATGTCCCTTTTCATTCTTGCTATTATGTCTATGTTTATAATCTAAGATTCCTTTTTCCTGTGCATTAGATTGAAATCAAGGTCAAAATTACTGCTGGAGTTCCAGTCAAGAATGTCATTTTGAAAGAGGTTGCATCTTATGAACCAACTTGGCTTATAGTTGATAGGTCTGTTTCCTTCTTTTGTTTAAAGTTCACAAAATGCTTAGCGCATCTAAATGTTTCAAAAGAGTTTATATGTTTCATCAGACCCTTTAATTGGGGGTGATTCATTAGGATCGCATGAAAATAGAAGTAAAACTATTCAGTCATTTCACAAGAGGTTGCATCTTACAAAGTCACTTGGGTTGTACTTGATAGGTATGTTTCCTTCTTGTGTTTTAAATTATGAAAAATTGCGGCTCGGCTATCTAACTGTTTTGAAAGAGTTTATATGTTTCACCTAAATGGGGTTGATTCATTAGGATCACATGAAAATAGAAATAAAAATAATGAATATATAAGGTGGTCCACACCATCTAACCTCAGGTTTCCAATAGCAGTGTTAACTTGTCCCCACTGGGGGCTGTTTTTATTGCCAAATATGAAAGGAATAGAAACGGAAATGTAAATTTACCTTACCTATTTTAAATGTTAATTATCTTACCTATTTTAACAATCTTACTTCTTTTAATCATTACTTATCTTTTCTCTCAAAAAGTCTATCAATTTTGTTTTTATTTAATTTATGACTAACATCATTTCTTCTATTGCTAACATCATTTTGTTTCCATTTCCATTCCTTCCTCTTCTCATGGCACCAAATTGATGAAGTTTTTGTCAAGCAAGCTGATATTCTGTGGTACATGTTAAAAAATGTTCATGGATGCTGTGGATTCACATGGAAAATATCTTGGATCCTACAAAGATAGGGTGCTTTAAAATGCATTATAGGTGCTACGTTCATATGGATAGGTGTTTCATGGGGCTTTGGGGCATGTTGTATGTGCAGGATAGGATGTGGACTTTTCTTGTGTAAAATCATGTTATCTTTAATGCGTTATGAATTCTGAATCTGACTTCTTTAATATTTCTGGGTTGCTAGAGCTGTAAGTTGATGGTTTTAACAATTTTTTTGGTATCATTCAGCAATCTCGCATGGTCATGTGAGGAGTAAACATAAACATAGTTGTAAAAATCTAAATATAGAATTGGACAAGTTGATTCAGCTAAGTGAGATTTTTATGGGAGTCACTAGGAAACTCTTGATTCAGTCATGAACTGAAAATACTTGACAAGCCCGCTTTCTGATTCTGTTGACTCAACTCATCAAGAATTTCTTGGTCTGAAGCCAGACCTTGTCAGTTTTTGGTTGTCTTTAAGCTACTGAAACATGAATCCAAGTTTATTTTCAGTTGTGTGCTTGTGCGCATGTGCCTCAGTTGTCTTTGAGCAGCAAAAGCCTGAATCCAAGTTAATTTTCAGTTTTGTCCGTCAGTTGAGAATCTTGTCAGTAGCTTCAACAAGTAGATAACATTCATGAATCTTGTCTGTGTTAACATATCTTTTATTTTCTTGTTGTCATTTTCTCTTTTCTTTTTCAATCTTTTATTTTGTTATTTCCCCAAAAGAATTCATCACCCGTACTAGACCAGTCAGCTAGACTTTTGGTCTTAGGATTGGCTGAGAATGAATTGACAATATAGCATTTCTCCCCTGTTGTTCTAGTTAGCACTCCATTACCTTGTGCATATTGGAATATAATTTCTGTGTGACTGTTTATTTCCATTGTTTATTTATTTTGCAATTTTCTTGACTTGGTTTTTTTCCCTTAATCTTAACAGGAACCTTAGAAGGGACTTAAAGTTCTTTGAGACACAATCACCATGCAAACTTGCAATAATTCAAGATGACTTAAATGTAAAAGTGCTCAGACCTACTCTCCTAGCTACAAAAGTTGTAGATGTTATAGGAGTAGAGACATTTTATTCACTGTCAAAATCAGTTGAATCCACCTCAAGTGCAGAAAGTAGTTTAAATTACGAGCAGTTTTCTATTTCTTGCGGAAACTACAGTGCCTCTTTTAGTTCTCAAGAAACCTCTGAAGTCCTTAAACGTGACTTGGCCTCTTCATTCAGATACAAGCAACAACAGGATTCCAGCTTTTCTTCAAATGGTGAGGCTAGGTTTCCATCTAAAGCATGTAATGAATATGAACTTATTGTTAATGTACTTATCTGAAGTGCATTAATCATTTTAAAAACCTTGTTGCTTTTTGAGGAGTGTATAGCTACACCCCATTGCATGTGAACTTGCATGTGCTATGGTGCACTGTGCTCATATTCCAATGAGTCACATGGACAAGTCATCCAGGCCGTGCAAAAGATGGTTTTATCATGAACAGAACCTGATGGGAAAATTGTGTTAATTCCTCTATAAGCAAGCCATACATAAATTGAATCAGACTGCCTTTATTTCAAACATTCATTTTCCTTTTACTGGGTGGTCTGCCTACAACAGGGCCTGCTTTTCTAGACAGTTGTGCACATGTGAAACACTGAACTTGTGTGCCTGTAAAGTGCAAAGTTCACTCACACCAGATTGTATTTAAAAATTCTACTCAAATTTCACATATTGCATTTTTTTATGGAAGAAATTAATAGAATTAGGTTGCTCACAGTAGTCATTACTAATATTCCTTTGTTTAGGCTTTAGATGGCTTAAGGCTTTGGCTGAAAAGGTTTTTTCCTTTGTGTTGGCCAGAGAAAAATTTCCAGGTAGAATCCAGAAATCCAACTGATTCTCAACGTTTCATGAACCAACATACTAGTGCTTTAAATTGTGAGCCTTCAGAAAGACCAGTTCTTTGTGCTGGTTGTGGACTAAGGACTGTACTGTACATCAAGGAGTCGATGAGATTCAAATTTTCAGACATTCAAGCTGCAACTTCTGACTTCTCAAGAGAGAACTTGTTAGGGGAAGGTGGTTTTGGTCATGTTTATAAAGGTCGACTTAAAGATGGACAGGTTATTGCAGCAAAACTACGAAAAGAAGAAAGTTCACAAGGCTTCACTGAATTTCATTCTGAAGTGTTTGTCCTAAGCTTTGCACGGCATAAGAATATTGTGATGCTGTTGGGTTATTCTTCCAAAGAAAACAATGCTGTTTTGGTGTATGAGTATATCTGCAACAGATCTCTGGACTGGCATTTATTGAGTAAGTTATTGTTTGAGTTTGAAACATTGATCATAGAGAATGTTAAGTGGGCTTCAGTCCATCTTGGTGCTTCAGGAATTGATTGTTTTTTTAAATGTTATAAGTGATGTGATCAATTCCACTGTTCAACTGATTGATGACTTTTTCTTTTTCTTTTTTCATTTCTGTCTTTCAAAAATGCCATTAGATAAGTCAGCTCCTACACTTGAGTGGCACCAAAGGCATGCTATTGCAATTGGAACAGCCAAAGGATTGCGCTTTCTTCATGAAGAATGCCGTGGATATCCAATTATTCATCGGGACCTGCGCCCTAGCAACATACTGCTTACGCATGATTTCATTCCCATGGTAAATTCATATCCATGGTTGTTTGTCGGTTCTTGTTTTCTTTTGCAACGTATGGGTGTTACCTATTCTTTCCATTTTCCACTGAATGGAATGAAATACGAGAACAGCTTGTCTCCTATACATTACAATAGTTAGAGCAGATATATACGTCATTCTCCTTTGGTTGGAGCGGGTAAAGCCATTACTGGGGTCCATGAAAATCTTATTAGTTTGTGATATTTATGGGTATCTTTTGCAATTATGTAGTTGTGTATTTTATTTACCTTTGGGATTTTGATTGGAGCCTAGAATGATCTATTTCAATTCTGGTGGATTTTCTGTCTGGCATCTCCAAATGCCTTTTAATTTTTTTAGAGTGGAAAGGAAGATAATATTGGGAAATTAGTTTGAAAGTTAGTTCGGCTGAGTGGGTTGATGCATTTCTATGTTTTATGTGTGGCATTGCACCAATAATGGCATTTGACTTGGCAGTCCCCGTCCAAGGTAAAGGAGGTTTGATTTCCAGAGGGCAGCCCATTCTTGTCCTTTTTGCTAAGCCACCATGATAATCTATCATGTTCCAAACCCAATGGATGATAAGAGTTATGATATTGACACCTGATAACTGCAATGATGCTTTTATGATGATAATGATACGGTTACCTATTGTATGCCACCAAACCAGTGTACCTTTGTTTCCATCCATTCTCATGGAAACTAGATCTCTAGTGTTGGTGTTTCATTGCAATTCATTCCAGTAAAACATGTCCAAAAACACATAGTACATGACTTGTTGGAGCTTGTATAGTACATGACTTGTTGTAGCATTGTGCATTGTGCGTTTTCTGGACATTAATTGTTGCATAGAAAATGATTCACTGGTTACTTCTCTACTCAATCCTCTCCTATTTGTTTATTTTCCCATTATTAATGAATTTTTGGACACAGATAAATTGTCCATAAGTATGTTTTTCACATAAGAGTTTGTTTTCACAGATTGGTGACTTTGGCCTCGCTAAATGGAAAACAAATCAGGGTCCTATTCAGACAAGGGTGCTTGGAACATTGGGGTGAGTACTGACCAAATAGCTACCTTTTATGCTGGCATTATTTCTATTTTTAAAACATTTTCGGCATTTTTCTTGGACAGATACCTTGCACCAGAATATGCAGAAAATGGTATTGTCTCCGTGAGGACAGATGTATATTCATTTGGAGTTGTTTTGTTACAGCTGATATCAGGTCGTGATGTGATTATTGGAAATGAAGAGGGGCAAAACCAGTCTTTCTTGCAATGGGTATGAAAGTTTCAGATTTTATTGCTTCTGAGATCTTTGAATGAGAAATTACAATACTTGATGCAGCATCTTCAAGTGTGAAAGACAAATGCCCAGATAGCAGTGTTGTGGCATTTATCCAGGATGTCCATCAGGTGGCGTGCTTACTGTTTGTGTGATGTCCTAAAAATCATTCCTGTTAACAAGTGGCAGCAGCAGATATGTTGAATGTAACTTTCTAGTCTTCTCCGTCTAATCACCCATTTCACGTATCTTTGGCCCATCTGATGAATGGAGTGGTTGATGTTGGACTATTGAACAGTAATCTTTTGGAATACCACATTAACAGAGATGTGGTGTCTTTATTAGGTGCTTCAAGATGGATATCCTGGAATATTATTACTCATTTCTATCATTCTTTCACTGAAAAAAAAAAGGCACCAAATATTGGTTGTATGCTTGCCAGGTATTCTATTCTAAATTAGATTGGACCTCATCTGGCCTTCTGTCCAAATGTTGATGAATAAATTTGTCTTTCTGATCTACTTTAGGCACAAGTGCTAATTGAAAAGCTTGCATTACATGAACTGATTGATCCGCGTATTGGAGACTCGTATGACACATACGAGCTGTACCACATGGCCAGGGCAGCATACTTGTGTACAAGAAGAAGACCCGAAATGCGCCCATCCATGGCAGAGGTAACTAATTGAGGCCTGAACCTGGTACTTGAAATTAAAGCCTCGTTGAATTGATGTGCTTTTTGATACACATGGCATTTAGTGATCAGACCAGTGTATCCACTTGGTTGGCTATATGTGAAATTCATGCATCATCATGAGTTTCATGTATTTATTATTGGAGTTTGGCTTCCCTATTTGAATCCTATGATAAGATCCTTTCCAAAATCCAATCACTATCTAATAACCCTACTCAGAACTTGTTCATCCCTGTGCTGCACCTAATACTGATGTTTTTGGTGCTCCTGTATGGAATTATGTGATGCATTAAATCCTACAATGATCACTACGGATGTTTAAGTATTAAGAAGGGTTCATTAGAGTTTACCACATTGGTACTCTGATCTTTGTCTGGTCAATAGTGTGGAAATGGAGCTGTTTAGTGATAAAAGAGCATAATTTACTTCCAATCAGCTAAACTAACAACAAATGGATGAGGTTGTCATTTCTTAGGAACTTTTGCCTTTATGCTGTGCATAATGTGGTCCACAGAGCTTGTAGCCACATGTTATTTTGATGCGTGCTTCATGTAGCCAGTCCTTTATTCTCTTTTACTCCTTCATATTTTACGGATTCTGATTGGTCCTTCTAGAATGGCCATGTTCCAGGCTTTAAAATTTTCATGTTCTAGAATCACTAAAAAACAATATTTTCTTCAGTTCTCTTATTTGCAGTAATCTGGATTGAGGGTATGTAGTGTTTTTCACTTACATCCTCACTTTGTAGCGTGTGCAGTAAGTTGAGCTTAAACATGTGACAAAAACAGGTTGTACAGCTTCTTGAAGGAGGCAGCCAACATTTTGAAGATCTAGCACAGCAATTCATGCCTAATTATTCTAGGCATTGATTTCCTAGAGAGGTGTTTGTTGTATTTTACAGCTTCTTAAAGGAGACAGCGATCACTTACGAAATCTAGCACAGTTCATGCCTCATTATCAGGCATTGATTTCCCAGAAGGAGTTTGGTGTGATGAAGAGTAAACTCTGTAAACTTTGTTTACTTGTTGATCATATGCGAAATGTTTCTTGTGCATTTGTGTTGCTGAATTACGGTATCCTGTTTCACTGAGGTAAGTATATTACAAAATAGTGTCCCATCTTCATTGAGGTGTCATATTACAAGAATATTCCTGCATTTTTTTTTCTTTTTAAATTTGCTATTTTTGTCATTGTTTGCTTGTTAACCTGTATAAAATCTATAAATGAAGCAAAGAACAAACAGTTAGACAATCTGGTGCAGCAATTCATGCCTCATTATAGACTGAAATACTTGAAAGGTGTTTAGTGTGCTGAAGAGTAAATCTTTTGTTATTTATTGACCCTATACAATGGTGTCTGCTTCAACTTTTGCCAATTTTCATTTACGCTTGAGCATTGTTTAAGACACTTTTGTTGTTGAATTGATAGCACTATATTATCATCGAGGCAGTCAAACTTCAAGAATATTCCCAATTTTTTTATTTTTATTTTTTGTTTTTAAAGCATCCAACCTATAGATTAATTAAAACTATCATTCTGCTTATGGAGAATGTTGTGAGGAGCAATGAGAAGGCCATCTGCTTTATTCAAGTCTCAAGACATCTTTTTCAAAAAACAGGAATAAGGCTATGCACATCTCGTCCTCCTAGACGCCTTATTCTGATTCTCAGGATCTTAGGTTCTTTTTGACATGCAGGAATGCTAAATTTATTTTGATAATCAGAATCTCTGGCTCCTAGAAACCTTGTTCTGATTATCAGGATCTTAGGTGCTTTTAGACATAGAGGAGTGCTGGATTTATTTTGATAATCAGGATCTCTGGCTCCTAGAAACCTTGTTCTGATTATCAGGATCTTAGGTGCTTTTAGACATAGAGGAGTGCTGGATTTATTTTGATAATCAGGATTTCAGGTGCCTTTTGACATAGAGGAGTGCTAATCGAGTTGACTGATAAACCACATCCAGCTCAAACATGTGTGCCAAGTTTTCATGTTTGAGAGGAAATCAACCTTGAAACTGTACTTGCCTAAGTCATATGTTCTTGTTTATTCTCTCGCCTTTGCTGCTGGAACGTGGAGGAAATTTACGATGATAAGTGTAGGTCTAGAGGCATTTTAGATATGCTTGGAAGTAGATTGAGCATGTGAAGAAAGCTTGTGTGCATGCCAATTAGGTACGACCATGCTCTTGAGGGGTTTACATACAAGCCCTCTATGATATAACCTATGATGACACCTTAACTGGTTTACCCAAGGGTTGGGTTCATGCTTTTATGCACTCAATCTGCCTTTAAAGAAACATGCTTTTATGCACTCAATCTGCCTCTAAAGAAACTAAGTTACGACATACACATTTATGCATTATTTCTACTTTCATTGAAACAATATAATCATGATGATATTTATCGCCCTGCTTCCAAAACGTATATGTTTAGAGCAATGTTTGAAATTTCAAAATTTTCGGCCCACTAGTGAAATGTAGAAATTTATCCCAAAATATCCAAATTTCACCAAAATCTTGTTGAAATTTTGTACGCACCCTAAAAATTTCAGCAAAAATTTCAAATAAAAATCTAAACGTCTCAAACCCTAGCTTACCCCTTTCTTATTTCCGAAACCCCTTTCATGTTTTTGCAAATCACAACAACATCTATATTGTCCCTTTGAAGATCCAAATGCTACTAGTGTCTTATTCCGCAATTTTCAAGG
>JAYJMB010081917.1:0-21732 GCA_036873735.1 Pouteria campechiana
TATACACTAGGATAGAGAACTTAGAAACCAGTGTGTTAGCATTACATTTTAGGTAGAAAAAGTTGAGACATCAATGCATCACAAATATGATACATTGATCTCCTTGGTTGAGTCTACAAAAGCCCAACCTCAACCAACCCATTCAATCATCACAAAACCCCATCTTCTATTAGATCAACTCATCCCTCTTCCACATACTCACCTGCCTAATCTCACACCAAAATTCACTCTCCTTACCAAACCAACCAACCCTCAAACCCTCCCATAGATATCAGCGATTCAAAGATCAAAATCTTTAAAGCAACCTCCTCTCCCAATTGGCCACCCCAATCATCAATTCAATCACCCACTTCACAACACCAAACTCAACCAAACCAAACCCTTGCCATAATTCCCTATAGACCTCTCCTCCGACGCCATTTCATTCTTGCTGGTCTATTGGAATAACTGGGCTGGTATAACTCTTGGGATTCACAAGATATCCTAACCAAATTCATCCCACTCCTCCTACCACACCTGTTCCTCATTCAAAGGAAAAAGAAGACAATCCTGATTTTCTTATTTGAGTCTATCATCCTATCAGAATTACATATTCCAAATTTAAAGCTCGATTAGAGATCAACATAGCCATCTATGACCCCTTCCTTTCCCACAACATTATTATTTCTCCAAAAGAGCTACCCTTTCCATGGCTTTCTGATCCTCAATCTCTAGCTAGAATCCAACTTCTACCTAATCCTCCTCTCACTTCTAGTAGCTACTCTCCTTAGCCGCTCCCTCATCTAGAAACATATCGAGATGAATATTCCCAAAACCTACTTAAATCACTCCCTCCGCTCATTCCTCCTAGGACTAGTCTCCCTTCACCCTCAGGAACTCTCCACTTCCTTCAAATTATTGAAGTGCTGAAAAGAAAGGAACAAAATCACGTAGCACATAGATAATGGTATTTTTATAGTAGTTTAGCCCAACTCAGTACCTGCTCCACTCTGTGAGTTAGCCTTTCTTACTGTACTCAAGTTCTACTAAACACCTGTGGGTTTTCTCAAGCTTACCAACAAACATTTACAATTATTGGTTTTCAAAGCTCGCCAACAAACCTTTACAAACTCCCAGCAAGTCTCCCCACTGTTGCAATCAATAATATAATTAGCAAGTCCCTTGCTTGCTATAATAGATAACAGAAAAGACTGTAGGTTAAATGTACAAAATTAAATGCTGAAGTAATAAATGATTGAAAATTTTAAAACAAATTGATTCTAACTCCAAAAAAGTTTCAAAGGAATGTGCTTTGAATGCATTTCTGAATGTTTTGCAATAAAGTTGAGAATGTTGTAAGAAAAACTTCAATGTGAGTAAATGTTGTTTAAGTTCATTTATTTGGTTCTCTTACTTTTGGAATTTCCCTTGTCAACTCTTTTTCTATCAAAGTTTAAAATCTATCCATTATGGAGGACAACATTCATTTAATACAAGGGAACTTTCAAAATTTTGACTATTGAGGCATTCTCGCAGCTTCAGAACATCTGAAGTAAAGATTTCAACACTTCAAAAGTGACGGAGAGCTTCTACGAGTGAAGCGTCTTTAGAACTTATAAAATCATTGTTGTTTGATGTCATTGTGCCTTCAGAACATCTGAAGCAATAGCTTCATCACTTTTGAAGTGGCAAAAATTTCCACTCACAAATGTGTTGAGTTGGTGCATTCAGAATAGTGCTTCAACACTTCTGAAGTAAGTTCTTCAAAACTTCTGAAGTGACATGAATCACTTGGTTGTGCACCTTTAAACTTCAGCACTTCTAATTTCAACTTGGGAACTTCTAAAGTAATACTTCATCAGGTCTAAAGCTGGCCTTTATAACATATGAAGTTTTTAATTTATCCAATTTCGAACGATTTTCATTTTTTCCTTTAGTGATGTGTTATGGGCATATTTCAATACTTCTGAAGTAAAAACTTTAGAACATCTGAAATGATGCTAAATCTTGGGTGTCATAGCTTCATGCTTCAACACATTTGAAACTGTCGTTCAAACTTTTTAAGTATCTTTGAAGCTATTTTTATATCTAAACTTTTTGCATCTGAGACTATATAGCTCCCCCTTACTAAGTTCATGTCTAAAGATTTTCTAATAACTCCCCCTAAATGAATGCACTAAACTATGTTTCCCCCTTTTTGCCATTATCAAAAAGGTTCAAGGGGTAAAGAACTAAACATGAGCAAGAAAGTGCAGAAAATATAGAACACATAATCATAGCACACACACAAAAAAATTCATTGCATTGAATTACATTTTAGTATAAAAGGAATTACAACAAGAATAAAGACAAGTGCAACATGCAATTAGGTTTTGTAGGGAGAGGCTTAGGTGAGAGGGAAGAGGGGAGGATTTCAAAGGGTGTTCTATGATGAAGGATGGAAAAGATAAGTAGGAGTGGAGGTGTAGGAGGGATGGATGGTGGTGCTACTATTGTGTTCTCTTACATTGTCTTCTTCCTATTCTTAATTGCCTATATAGTCTTTAGCATCCTCCTTTAGATATCTCATCATCAATATGATGGCCAACTTGATCACTAAAATGAGGGCCAACTAGAATTGAAGGCCATCTAACTTATGTAAAGATGATTCTCTTTTTCTCCAAAGTTAATGCCTGCACATTCTAAGAATATAATTGCTCTTGTTGATGGCCATTCAATCTTTTGATTTTCAACCTTAGGTAGACTAAGAACTTCTTTAATCCATTCAGAAGCCTTGTCATCTATCCATGACATCTCAAGGACTTCATTGGCCATTCTGCTTCTCTTCGATGTGTTTATTTATTCAGATTCTCCTCTTCTTCTTATTCAGCTTCTTGATTCATATCTCACTATCTTATTATCTTCCTTCATCCTTGCCATTGCAACACATGAGTTTGGAATTTGTTTAAGGAAGATAAAGAGGTATTGGAAGAATTTCAAAACAAAGGAAATGAATGTTTTCTGAAAATAGTGATTTGACTTAAGTTCCAATGAATGTAGTGTTTAAGTTCAGTGGGAAAAAGAGGCATCACCTCAGAAATGATGTTTTAGAAGTGAGAGAAGGGGGTTTTAGATGTTCTAAAATAAGGGTTTTAGGATCTCAGACAATAAGAAGGGCTTCAAATGTTAGATGGAGTTTCAAATAGTCTGAATGTAATGCCCCACCTTCCGAGGCACTACACTCAATATTTCTTTATCATTTCACTATAATTTCCCCACTTCTAGGGTGGGGGTGCTTTAATATTTTTCTGTAATTTCCCTATTTTAAGGGAATATTGTACTTAAAATTTGACAGTCTCCCCTAATTTATGAGATTGAAACTTGTACATGCAATATATATATATACAAAAGCAAAATTTTATTACTTATAATGACTATCATAATTTAACCAAAATGATTAACATAACCACCCAGTTCACCCATCTCACTCATAGTTGCCCAGGAGCTAGTTTTATCATGATGTTAATAGATATACCGACATTATACAACATTCCACAATGTCAATCACTCTGACATGCTAATCTAATTACATTATTATACATACATGCTCAAAATACATCAAAATCTATATCTTATTAAATTTAAAATACGTCATGAAAATCAACCATTTCATTCCTAGCACCAACTGCTAACTAGAGATCCATTGTTTGACCTGTCAGCTAAAAAAAATATAATTAAAAGACATGAGTCTGGGCAACTCAGTAAGTAGGCTAAATAAAAGAAGACAATATGCAGTCCAATTAGCATGTTCTAACCCAAAATATTTATAAGAGCTGATAAGTTTTCACTTCCCAATATATATAACTATGGGAATCTTGTTCTCATTAATCCAATAGACATTTCAAAATAATTATACTATAAGGACCACATCTTCATTTTTATTTTATACAATGCTTGGCGTATTCACACATCACCAATGATATATACTTATATACACATATTCATTGTCAAATTATGCCATATAGGCACTAAAAGTTATAATTGTGCCATTCAAGCACAAGATCATACTATTCCAACAATTACATATCTTAGAATGCTTCACATTCCATCATTTCAGACATTCATATATTATACAATCAAAAGAAGAATTGTGAGATCATCTCTATTCCTGTTCATTCATACATAATAGAAGCATATTTAGGAGAATATGCTTTATCCTCATCAATCATATGTGCACATAGTCATTCACTTCTTAAACAAGGGATACCCACTATGTCATACATGCATACTTTTGCCAAATGGCAATTTATGAGATTTTGATTATCCCTAACCAAAACATACATGCCTAGTCACAACAAATGGGATATTCCATATCCCCATCCAGTAATGCAGTACAACAGAAAAAAGCCTAATTACCTCAATGGAGAGTCATCTTACAATTTCTCAAGTTCTATGCCTTCCACAAGTGCCACATCTTCTCATTCATGCTCAACTGACCCTAAACATGGAACACTGTCATTCATTTATAAAGACAATGTTATCTAATTCATATTAAGTTCATAAATTACACTTTCAATCCTCCCATTGTCACTACTACACATTCTTCAAGTGCATAACTGACTCTAACATTAATCACGAATTGGTTTACCTTATATTATCACATTATACACTATATATTTAACACATAATCACTCAAAAGAATAAGTCGATTCAACTTTTAATTCACTCATTTCACTACTTAATCGCTCTATATAGAAAATCCCCATTTTATCATTTATGAACAATAACATAATTAGACTCCCTCAAGTCTAATTTATGTCAAAAACATGATAATCAGCACATTAATCATTTTCCCCATGAGTCAACTCACTATTCATGCCATTTTCCCCAAAAATCAATGTTCATGAACCCTAGCTTAGCATAAACATCATTTCTTATGCCCAATTGACTCCCAAAACCATGATAATTAACCCCTTACCCTTTTCCCCCATGATTTTCACAACTAAATCATGTAATTCCCCCAATTTCCACTATTTGCAAAAACCTAGTTCTCAAAAATCCAAATTCCAGTTGAGGGAAAGCAACTTACCATGAAGATCAATCAAGGCTTTCACCCATGGATGAGATTTCAAGCCCAAAACTCCAAATTGGCCCCCCTCCAATTGTAGAAAACTTGATTTCCTTCCTTTCTTCATCATCCAAATGACTAAACCTTGGGATTGTTTTCGTGGTTGATGACTATCATGACTAAATCATCTTCTTTTCTAGCAAAAGGGACAAATATTTAGGCAAGAAATGAGGTAGGGCAAGGGTTTGAGGTGTGGGAAGAAAGGAAAACAAAATGGAATAAGAAAATAGTATAGAATAGAGTTTAAAAAGTTGGGTCACCAACTTTGCCTGCTGACCAGCGCCGCAGCTCCAACTCCGCTAGACACTACCCCATGCCATCTTTTTGTAGTGGCACCGTGTTGTCAGACTCTATTTTCCCTTTTTGCATGATTTTTTAACTTATTTTTATTTCTATTTTCTCATACATTTTTGCCATAATGTTTTCACATATTAATAACAATAAAGGCATCAAATGTTTCCTTAAATAATAAGGAATCGAATCATAACTATTCACATATACGACACAATCTTACATTTCACTCATGTGAAATTCATTTATACTTAGATTATTTCATTTCAAAACAACTTTCTTCACATAAATTCATCATTATAATCATACTAAAGGCAACTACAATGCATTCCAACACATAATTACCCAAAATTTAACACCCTGGGTGTTACACTAAAGTCATAACTTCAAATGATAGGATTTATGTTTTAGATTGTCTAAAATGGAATAGTGTTTGAGCTTCAAATGTTCTGAAGAGATATTTTAGAACATCTAAAGGTGAGAGAAATTTCAAAAGATTAAATTAAGGTGGAATACTTCCAAAATTCTTTCAGAAGATGGATTTAAATGCAAAAAACCTCTAAAACCTTTTTTATACTTTCTAAAATGATGTCTGAATCAATCTAATCATGAAATTAAGCATAGACATATAACATTTAGAACATGTAAACAGAAGCACAATGTCATGATAATGAGATGGGCATTATGCATATGGATCTATCACTCCTAACTCCCTTCTAATCATGCAAAATCTATCCTCAGGGAGTGGGTTAGTGAAAATGTCTACTAAGTGATTTTTAGTTGGTATAAATTTTAAGCAGACATTGTGATTCTAGACATGATCTCTAATGAAATGATGCCTAATCTCTATTTGCTTAGATCTAGAATGCATAACTGGATTCTTAGTCAGAATTGTAGAATTGGTATTGTCACATCTAATGGGTATATCAATAAATTTCAGACCATAATCACCCAACTGTTGTTTCATCAAGAGGATCTGTGCACAGTAACTTCCTACTGCGACATATTTAGCTTCAGAAGTTGACAATGCGATAGATATCTATTTCCTAGAAAACCATGAGATGACCATGGTTCTAAGAAACTAACATGTCCGTAAGGTACTTTTCCTATCTACCTTATATCAGTAAAATCAGCATCTAAGTACCCTACTAACTCATGATCTGAACCTTTTTGATACCATAAATTAAGGTTTGGAGTATATGAGAGGTATCTTATGATCCTTTTGACAATGATAAGATGTTACTCTCTAAGATTTGATTGGAATCTAGCACACATACAAATAGTAAGTATGATATCTAGCCTACTAGCAATTAAATACAATAGTTATCCTATTATGCTTCTATATAACTTTTGACAAACTGATTTACCTTTCTCATCTTATCCATTTTGATGGAAGTACTCATACTTCTAAATCTTCTTCCATCTTTAAGGTTGAACTTTTTCAACAACTCTTTTGTACACTTGGCTTGGTGGATGATGATTTCTTCTTTCTTCTGCTTCATTTGAAGCCTTACAAAGAAGTTTAGCTCTCCCATCAAGCTCATCTCAAATTCTCCCTTCATCTTCTTAGAAAAATCTTAGTTAAGATTTCCATTAGTAGCATCAAGGACAATCTCATCTACATAAATCTGAACAATGAGTATATCATTCATAATATGCTTAATGAAGAGGGTGGTGTCTACCTTACCTGTTGAGAATCCTTTTTCAATCAAACTTTAGCTTAGCCTCTCATACCAAGCTCTAGGAGCCTACATCAAACCATAGAGGGCTTTCTTGAGTTTAAAGACATGGTTAGGATTATGAGGGCCTTCAAACCCAAGGGGTTGTTCCACATAAACCTCTTCATTAATGAAACTGTTCAAAAATGCAAATTTGACATCCATCTAGTAAGTTTGAAATTCATATAAGATGCAAATGCTAACAACATTCTAATAGCTTCTATTCTAGCAATAGAGGCATAAGACTCCTTAAAATCTATCCCTTCTTCTTGACAATATCCCTTTGCTACTAATCTTACCTTGTTTCTCACTACTAATCCATATTCATGTAGTTTATTCATAAAGATGCATTTGGTTCCTATAACTAATCCATGCATCATGCCTTTTAAATTGGTCCAATTCTTTTTGCATAACTAAAATTCAATTCTCATCTTCTAAATCATGTTCTATGCAAGTGGAATCTGTTTGAGAAATAAAGGCAAAATTATTACATATTTGGTGATAAGATGATCTAGTCCTTACTCTATCTACACATCACCAATTATCTGATTTTCTGGATGAGCATACATGAACCTTCAATTTTTGGGAAGAGAAAAGTCACCTTTCTTATTTACCTCACTTGTGGATGGTTCAAACTATCTTTTTGAATCACACCTTGTTGTTTTTTTTTGTTGAATTTTCTTTTCTTTGTCTTACAAGTGCATCTTCTCCATGTTTCTTTGCTTAACATGGTCCTTGTCATCTCTTGCAAGGATCTATTCTTCCTCTCAGTCACTTCATTTTGCTGGGGTGTTCTTGATATAAAGAAGGTTTGAAAAATGTCATTGTTTTCATAGAAGAATGTGAACTTATGGTTTTCAAACTCTCCACCATGATTAATCCTTATGACAACTATATGAGAGCTTTGTTCATTTTGGATACGCTTGGAAAAGATCTCGAAGAATGAAAAAGCCTCATATTTTGATGCAAGAGATATTATCTAGGTATATCTACTATAGTCATCAACAATGACATATGCATAATGTTTTCCTCCAAGACTCCTAGTTTTTATTGGTCTTACTAAGTCCACCTATAGCAATTGAAGAGGCTTAGTTGTGTACACTTCTTTATTTGATTGAAAGACTTTTTTGCTTGCTTTCCTTTCAAGCAAGCATTACATAACTATCCTTTCTCAAATTTCAATTCTAGTAAGCCAACTACAACATCTTTATGGTATAATATTTCAATCATGTCTTTGTAGGCATGTCCTAGTCTACTATGCATAGTAAGGACTCATTGTTACTAACAAGACACTTGGCTTAGATATCATGAAGTTTACAACATATACATTTCTATGCCTTTTGCCTAGAACTACAACCAAGTCTAACCGATCTAATAAATAACAAATTTGAGATTCAAACATAACCTTATAACCACTATCACAAAATTGGCTAACACTCAAAAGGTTATATTTTAATCCATCAACTAACAAAACATCAGAAATAACAGTAGAGTGTGGTTGGTCGACTTTACCAATCCCAACCACTTTACCTTTCCCATTGTCTTTGAAGGTCGCTATTCCATCATTCTTCTCTTTCAACTCAACGAACAACTCCTTCTTCCCTGTCTTGTGTGTTGAGCAACCACTATTAATGTACCACATGTTGCTCCTTGTGGCTCTCACACACAAACCGGCAATGACTATTGTTTTTTATCTTTAGTACTGATTTATGAATGGGTCTAGGGGGGTTAGTAGCAAAATATTTTGGTACCCACTATTTCTTGGGCACCATGAATCTAGTATTAGAAGATCATATAGCATATACTATTTTGTAACATCTTTAGGAACCCAAATCAGGTTCTGTTTGGGCCTATATTTTCTTCCAGAATTGTTATACTATTTTCTTTATTGTTGTCCACCTTTTCTCCTAGGTTTCATTCTTAAAAAGGTGGAAGTTAAGGTTTTCTTCGGGGCATTATTTTTAGTCTTGCCCAAGTTCACTGATGGTGCATTTATTACTCTTGAGCTTAGTGTTTTCCTCTTTTAGTTTGGAGCATTCATTGGTCATTCTAAACATCTCCTTAATCTCCTTATGCTTGGCTTTCAAAGCCTTGAAATCAACATATAAACTTTTCTCCTAGCCATGCTCATGCTTTCGGCTTCCTTCTTCAACATGGCTTTGAATCTTTTACTTAACATAGCCATGTCATCATCTTTAACTCCACTTGTTGAAGCTTCACTTTGAGAATCTAAGTCAGATTCTGCTCTCAGGGCTATGGTTCTTTAGGAGATTTCTACTTCACTAGAACTTCATGGGTCATGAGAGAACCCATGAGATCTTCCACTGTCATTTTGCCCAGGTCTATAGCTTCTTGGATTGCTGTGACTTTTGCCATACACTGTCTGGGCAAATATCGTGGGATCTTTCTTACCAACTAGGGCTCATCATACTTCTCTACCAAGTTCTTTAGACTATTTGTAATCTTTTGAAACCTCCCAAACATATCAAACATATTTTTTTGATTCTTGCATCTGGAAGGATTCATATTCCTTCACAAGTAAATTAATTTTGGTCTCCTTGACCTAGTTAGTCCCCTCATTTGCGACTTGGAGTTTATCCCAAATCTCTTTTGCAGAATCACACAAGGAAATCTTTTCAAACTCTGACGAGGACAAAGCACAATAAAGGCAATTTTTAGCCTTGGTGTCTCTTTCTACTATGGCAATGTTCTCCGTAATGTATTTATCTTTAGAATTGAGGAAAGCCTTGCGATCTTTGATTGTAAGCCATAGCTTGTAATTAGTGGAAATTATAAAATTTTGTATCCTCGTCTTCTAATACCCATCATTTGTACCGTTGAAAAATGGGGGTCTAGAAGTTGACTGTCCTTTGACAAATGTGTTGTGGAATGTATTGACCATTGGGGTCTTTCTTCACAAGTTAATAAAGATTAATAGGTGAAGCTTGCTCTAGTACAAATTATTGGTTGTTACACCCCACCTAGGGGCCTATGCATTTTCACATTTCCTTTAATTTTCCCATTTTCTAGGAACATATTCTGCCAAAAATTTGGCAAAATCCCACCTGAATTATGTGGATCTAAACTTGTGCATTCATTAATCATATAAAATCATAATTTCATTAAATATGAATTCCTAACATAAACCATAAAACACACTCATAGCTGCCCAGAACCATAGTCATATCATGATGGCAACAGACATAACTGGAAAATTACAGTTCCATCCATAATATCATAAATATTTATCATTATAACATGCTAATACATTTTAATATACATCATTTTGATTTTCTCAAATATCAACTACACACATCATAATGTTTAAAATGGGATTCTTCCGTTCAAAATTTCCACTCAGCAAAAGGGTCACCATCTAATCCTAGTCATGAGCACCAACCCTTAGTTGGACTCCTTTGCTTGACCTGACAACTAAAATTCAAATTAAAAGAATGAGTCCAGGAAAACTCAGTAATTAGGCTGAATAGATAAAAAATAATTAACACATCATGTTCAAGACCTGAACATGAATAAATACATAACAATGCAATCATACCCTGAGGCCCAAGTCCTCATTATGCCAATATATATTCTAAGCCATCCAAGCATATAATGTCATAGTCATGCCATCGAAGCACCTCACCTTACAACCATGCCCTCCAGGCACATTAGATCAAGATCATGCCATCTAGGCAATCATATCTAGCCTAGGCCATTCGGGGCATTGTTGGTCCTTATGTAGTGGTAGCTCAAGAGGGGAGGTGAATTGAGCTTTTAAAACTTTTGGTAAAAATAAATAATTCTGGTGCTGAATGAATGAATAAAACAACATAGACAATAAACAACCCAAGATTGTTTTAGTGGTTCGGCCCTTCCTGGGTTTCTACTCCACTTCTCTGAGTCAGTCTTATCTACTAAACTCAAGTTCTACTAATACCTTAATCAACTTGATCAAATACACATTGGTTTTACAACAAGCTCACCAACCAACTTACTGGTTTTCCAAGCTAACTAGAAACTTACAAAACTTGTTGGTTTTCCAAACCTCACCAACAAATTTATGCCCTTTTAGCAAGTTCCCCACTTGCTTATCTCAATATATAAACCCCAAGCATTCTACTGGAGTTGCTAAACACTAAAAGAAGTGTATAGTTACATGCCTCTTAATTAGGCAGACTTGTACAAAGATTCAAAATTCTAAGTAAAAGAATAAGCAATAAGAGTAAAGGATTCAAACTCTTTCATCGAGTAGAAATTTGAACTTGGAGAGCTTTAACTCAGTTATATTCGTTGGAGTTAAAATTTGAAGGAAGGTTTTGAATGCTTTTCATGTGATCAGCAAAGTTTGAATGATATTCAATCTGATTCTTGTATTTTTCCTTTTGCTTCTAAATCTCTCTTTTATATGTTGGGAGAGACTTTTTCGTTATTAATCTTGGCAAACATTATGCTCACTTTTTATTTCAGGTGCTTCTAAGAGATGAGTGAACAATTAGTGCCTTAACTGATTTTGGATTATCTGAATTATTTTCTTTAGATTTTTGGAAGTAATTTTAATCCTACTCAGTTATGACATTCATTTTTAGATAGAAGTTTAGATTATCTGAACTTATAATGTCTTTAGAAAAGTGATCTAAAGCCTGTTCAAACATCTCTGAAGCATGACTTAACATCCCCGAAGCTTAGTTAACATCTCTGAAGATTATTTGAATCTTTTCCAAAACTCAGCTTCAAGTTCTCTGAAGCATATCTATTTACTTCAAAGCATAGCTGATTATCTATGAAGCTTGTCTTGTTGTTTTTGAAGTATCTTGTAACTTTTTTGAAAGATCTATGACTTCTCTGAAGCTTTTCAACTCTTTGCGAATCATGCTGCAACTTGTCCAAAGCTTCTTTGTGCTTTTTCTGAAGTATTCTTGATAATTCTGAAGCTCTCTTGATTATTTTTGAAAGGCACTGTGACTTATTCAAAGAAATCTTGGTTATCTCTAAAGCACACTGTAAGATCTCCGAAACTTTGAAAAAGACTCCAAAGTATGCTTTAATATTTTCTGAAATATGCTTGAACATTTTCAAAGCTTACTATTTTTACTCACAGAATTGTCTGAAGCTTGCTAATTGTCTCTGAAGTTTCTCCACATTCTTTCCGAAGTGATCTGCAACCACTCCAAAGGTGCATTGTGACCTATTTGAAGCTTGTTGAGACATTTCTGAAGTTCATTAGATTTCCTCCAAAGTCCGTTGAGACAATTCTGAAGCTTTTCTTTAACATCTCCAAGCCATGTTGCGTAATTCTGAAATAATATCTATTTTACTCTGAAGTTCATTGGGACATTTCTGAAGCAAACCAATCTTTTCCGAAGTGCATTAAAGTGATTCCGAAGTTGCTTGTTTTGACTCCAAAGCATGTCTTCAAGACTTTTGTAATTTCTATTTTCTTGAATTAAGTAAATGTGATGTTTATATACTTAATTATGAAAGAGCATTTACTTCATATCTTCCTTTCGTCATCATAAAGATTATTCTCAAGTTGAATGATTTAAAACTTTCTGCAACATTCTTGAAAATAAGATATTAGTACCTCAATGTTTCACTCATGCTTTTGCTCATCATCAAAACATACTTGGTTAAGAGTGTTTGTCATCAAAATCAAGCTAGATAACATGGTTCAACATTCTCCCCCTTATTGATGATGACAAAACAGTGAGTGATATACCTTTCAAAACTTGTCTAATCATAGATTTAATGCAACTCATTTTATAAATATTTTAGAGAAATTTCAATTGGCTAATTTAGAATAGCTCCCCCTGAATTGATGCATATTTTGTTATAGAAATTTTATGAATATCAACAAAAATAGAAATTTTCAATGCATCACATTTTATGACATAAGTTTCATATCATATATTTTCATACATTTTTCTCCCCCTTTTTGTCATAATAAAAAATGTGGAAACATATATGAACAATCATTTACAATCATTTGAAAGAAATGCATATATATATATATATATTGAACTGTTGAAAAGTTACAATGTAGAGATATCAGAGAAAATACAAAAAGTATTATATCAAAAGAAAAGAAAAGAATTACAACAGATTTAATTTGGTGGTTTGTGTTTTCTTTGATATATCTTTAAAAAGACATCTTGCAGAGGAGGAAGTGGTGGTTTGGGTTTAGAAGAAGATGGTTGGGGTGCAGAAGAAGATGGTTGGGAGAGGGCTTGGATGTTCTAGTCCTTTCTGGTGTAGGAGGAGGAGGGATAAAAGATGGATCTTGTGGAACTGCTAAAAGAGGTTCATGCATGTATGCAATGGGTCCACAACTATGAACATAAATGATATCAATTCTTTCTAGATATTTTAGATCCAGCAACTCAGGAAAGACTGGAGGAAACCCTTTCAAGAGAGCTTCTATGTTCGCATTGAACCAAGCTCGATATTCATCATGATACAGTGTGATTCTCTCAGAAGGAGCCTTCTTGTGTTCCTTAGGAGTTGGAATCCATGGTTTTTTCTTTGGTTTCGAACTTGATGGTTGAGAAGAAGAAGGTGATGGTTTTGGTCTAGGAGTTGGTTTTTCTCTTAGTTTTGGTGCGGGTTTTTTGTTTTCGGACAGCAGGTGGCTTTTTGGTTTTGGTAGAAGTGGAAGGAGGTGGTTTGGTGAGATTTTTAGCTTTTGAAGGAGATGAAGAAGGTGGAAGAGATTGACTCCAAGGTCTTGGCATTGTCTACCTTATCATTTCTTGGATAGAAAGATCATCCATTTAAGGATATGGAAGAGGCTGATTGTTATCAATTACCTCCAAGTTGGAATTATTGTAGAAGTTGAATTCTTCCCTAGTGAGAATAAAAAAGTTATGTGGTCCTAAGGGAGGTAGAAACTCTTTTCTAATAGGTTTTGACACTAGAAGTACGTGAAGGAGTTTCTCAAAGTACTATTGAAGAATGAACTCTTTATGAGGAATTTGAATTTTGAGATTCTTTGGAGTGAATCAAGGATCTAGAAGAACGGTGATCCTTTGAAGAAATTTAGGATCCTTAGGTTCAGGAAATGGAAGGTCTTCATTAGGTAGATGAATATTCTGAGAAGAAAATATTTTGAAGACTTGACAATTGATTGATGTCATGGTAGTATACTCTTTCTCTATCATCCTAATTGGATTAGGTATTTGAAGGATATAATCAGGATTTTTATCAATAGTTTTCTTTTTGGAGGGAGGTGGACAATTCACTGGAGTAGCATCGGTCCACTCAGGTGGAATTTCCTCAATTCTTTCAGGAATTATTATTCCTCTTCTGACAGATTCCAACACTAAATCCATGGGATCTTCAAATGGTGATGGAATATAGGTAAGAAATAGTTGGGAGGTAGATCACCCATAATTTTCTATTATTGGAGCTAATGGTGGTGGTGATGCCAATGGAGTAGAAGATGGTGGTGATGGAGGAGTTGATGGTGGTTGTGGAAGTAGGATGTATGGAATGATGGAATTCATATCAGTAGGTTAGCTCATGGACTGAGCAACCTTTTGAATGACAGAGGATGATGATGGATGAGGAGGTGATGGAGAAGACTCCACTATTATTGGTGAGGTTCATTTGGATGGACAGAAATGATGTGAAGGGGATGGAAAGTGAGTTTGAGATTAATAGAAATGAGTTTGAGGTGGAGTGAAATGAGGTTGACCTGAGAGTGATTCTACTAGAGTTTGTAAAGAATCAAGTTTCTGTTTAATTCTGTCAACTCTAAGAATCATTGAAGATATAGCAGTGGAATTGTTACATTTCGTTTCAATCATTTAAAGAAGTAAGCTTTGAGTAAAATGTTCTATCATATTTATTTTGTCTTCTAGGTCCTTTGTGAGAATTGCTGGAGTGAGAATTGAAGAAGTAGATGGTTGATCAATATGAGATGTCTGATGGGTGGAGGGGGTCTGATAGGGGTGTGAGATGGTACTTCTGCTGCAGTTGTATCTCTATGTACACTTTCTCTCAAAATTTCTTGCACAATATCTTCTATGTCAACTCTTTGCTCCTCTCTTGAAACATCTTCTATTCTCTCAGCTTCTCTTGGTTCTTCTCTACTGGAGGACTCTTCCATTGCTTCTACCAATGAACTGATGAACTCTTATCATTCAACTCTTTCTTCTTCTTCTTCATGAAAGGGTTTTTTTGTCTTAGATTAGTAGCTTGTTTTGTAGCATCTCTTCTCTCTAGACTTTCATCAAGTTTGGATCCTTTTAATTGAGTTACTCTTCTTGGTCATTTAGTGATCCATCCTTACGCAGTATGCTGAAAGCCCATCCCTTTAAAAGCTTGCTCATCCAATCTATTAGTGTTTCTTGGAAGCTCTCCTTCTTCATTGGAGAGATTTACTCCTACTTCCTTGATTAACTTGGTAAAGCCATACCATAGGGCAAAGGAAACCTTATGGTGCTCTTGATGAAGTGTATATGATCTATCATCAGTCTAGTCATATTCAACCTTCTTCTATTCTTTAATGCCCACATGATTCTAGCATCTTTTTCAGATATATCCCCTATTGCTTCTCTTTTGGGGTATCATTGTTTATAACAATGAGGTATGCTAACCTGAGGTTTGCATTCAAATGACTAGCATGCAAATAATTTTCTTTCTCATCTATTTCAATTTTAGCCAAGTTTGAAAATATCATTGCCCTTGAAGGTTATATAATCTCCTCTTCTTCTTCAGGGAGATTGAATCAATTCCATAAACAATCTTGAGATAGCTCTATTTTGTGTCTCCAATCTATGATTTTTTTTTCTAGTATTGAGATTACAGATTAAAGCTCTCACCACTCTTGGATATAAGCTATCTCTGTAACTAACATAAGCATCCCAGCCTTGATATTTCAACCATTTTGATACTTCAAATTGTATTCCAAATACTCCAAAAATGAAAATCTTCCCTTTGATTATTCCTCTCCTCATATCTTTCTGAGAACCTAGAAGAATCAGATGAGCTATTTTGGAAAATTACATCTAGAGTATTAGATTCTTGCCTTGCCTTCTTAGTTGTCCTCTGTGGTGGAGAGTTTTCCCTTTCCTTTCTCTTGCTTTCTGCACATTTTGTTCTTGCCATTTCTACAGAGGGCTCTAGGTTTTTGGAGAAAAAAAATTCTAGAGAAGGCAGGAAGGTGGAATGAGTGAAATGAGAATGAGATTTGAAAGAAGCGGGAAGATGGACTGTCTTCTCTAAAGGAGGGATTTCTGGGGTTCAGAGAAGAGGGTTTAAGTTTTTTGGAGAGGTTTTAATGATTTCTCCACTTCATATTTGTTTTTCTTTTTAAAAAAGGTTTTCGAAACACTAATGTGTTTTGGCTTTGGATATTCTGAAAGGATCTTTCGAAGAAGATTGATTTTGAATTTCGCATATAAAAATCTTTGAAATACTAATGATACTGTTTCTGAAAGATATTCTTCAAATAAAAATGTTTGATCTAAGGTTTCAGATATTCTGAAGCATTGCTTCAGATGAGTTTGCTCTTGTTTAGATACTTTAGTTTGGGCCTTTGAAGACTTTCAATGAGGTTTCGAAGAGTTTTGTTTAAGGCTTCGGAAATTCCAAAGTATGAAACCTAACTTAACTCCAAACCTTGTAATCTGGATTATGGTTTTTAGTGTTCTCATTAAATGTCCTTTTGACCCCCTAATCAGTATTATTACCGTGGTAGATGAATGAATGTGCATTTATGTACTTTTTCTTTTACGTTGTATATAGATAGAAGCTTAACTAAAATTATAAAGATCAAACATGGCATCTTCAAGATCTTCTATAAATCAAGTTCATCACGAAAGAGAGAATGATCAATCAGAGGAGCCCATTCGAGTTCAATTTTTGAAGGAGCAAATAGAATAGCTGAAGGTGGAACTAGTCTTTGCTAGAGGATCCAACCGAAATGTTGATCGTCTTCTGACAAGGGGATGTGCAGCATATGATAAGGCAATGGAGCGCATGAAGAAGCTTGAAGAAGAATTGGCAAGGCTAATTAGCATATTGAGGAGCTAGAAGCTGTAGTAGATGCTCTTGCTGATTAGTTGAATTTTTTTTGTAATAAAGATGTTATTATGAATATTTTATTTTAATGAATTGTGCATTTTATACACTTGGATCTAGTATGCCTAATTCTCTTCTTATCAAGTTGAATCTTTCTTCTGCTAATGGTTTTGTGAAGATATTTTCTAGTTGATTTTCGGTGGGGACAAATTCTAAGCTAATATCATGATTTTGAACATGGTCCCTAATAAAATGTTGCCTGATTTCTATATGTTTAGTTCTAAAATGTAGAACTGGATTCTTTGTTAGATTTATAGCACTAATATTGTCGCATTTGATAGGTACATCAATAAAGTTAAGGCCAAAGTCTTTTAGTTGCTGTTTCATCCATAGGATCTGTGTACAACAACTGCCTGTTGCTACATATTCAACTTCAGTAGTTAATAATGCAATTGACATTTGTTTCTTAGAAAACCATGAAATGATCATGCTTCATAAAAATTGACAAGATCCTAAGGTACTCTTTCTATCTACTTTATTTCCAGCAAAATTTGCATTTGAGTAACCTATTAAATTAAAATCTGACCTTTTGGATACCATAATCCAAGATTAAGTGTATCTAAAAGATATCTAAATATTCTTTTTACAGCAATATAATGTCTCTTTTGGTTCTAATTAGAATCTAGTAAACATGCATACACTAAACATTATATCAGGTCTACTAGCAGTTAAATATAGTAGAGATCCTATCATGCTTCTATAAAGTTTTTAGGAAATAGATTTACCTCTTTCATCTTTGTCCTTTTTTATTGAAGTGCTCATTGAAGTCTCATACCTTTTTCATCTTCAATGTTGAATTTCTTTAGTAGTTGTTTTGTATATTTGGCTTGAACAAAAATTCCTTCTTTCATCTACTTAATTCCTTCACCCATCAAGCTCATTTCAAATTCTTCTTGCATTGACTAAGAAAATTCCTTGCAAAGATTTTCATTAGTTGCACCAAATACTATATCGTCAACATATAATTAAACTATAAGAATATACTTTTTTGCATGCTTAATGAAGAGAGTAGTATCAACTTTGCTTCTTAAAAAACCTTTCTCAATGAGAAATTTGCTTAGCCTTTCATACCAGGCTCTAGGAGCCTGTTTTTAAACCATAGAGGGCTTTCTTGAGTTTGAATACATGTTCTAGGTTATGAGGATCTTCAAACCTAGGCGGTTGTTCTACATAGACCTCTTCATTAATAAATCCATTCAAAAATGCACCCTTGACATCCATCTGATATAACTTGAAATTCATAAAGGATCAAATGCAAGAAGCATTCTAATGGCTTCAATCTTTGCAACAAGAGCTTATGATTCTTCAAAATCAATGCCTTCCTCCTAACAGTATCCTTTTGCTACTAATCTTGCTTTATTTCTTACTACAATTCTAGATTCCTCTAATTTGTTCCTTAATACCCATTTAGTTCCTATGACAAATTGATGAGTTGGTCTTGGAACAATAGTCCACACATTATTTCTTTTGAATTGGTCTAATTCTTCTTGCATAGCTGAAATCCAATTTTCATCTTCTAAAGCTTGTTTTATGCAAGTTGGTTCTATTTGTGAAATAAAAGCAAAATTGCCACATACTTGGTGATATGAAGATTTGGTTCTAACTTTGTCAAATACATCACCAATTATCTGACTTTCAGGGTGATCATGCATAAATCTCCAATCTTTGTGAAAAATATCATTACCTTCATTGTTTACCTCAATGATGGATGGTTCATTTTCTATTTCTTCTTCATCCATCTGTGTTTCTGATTGAGAAGGTTCTCCTTCCTTGTCTTGTATTTTCATTTTCTCAATTGAGATTGTTAGTTCACTTGTCTCATAATCAAAATCACTCGACCTCATAGAGGAGTTAGTATTTCATCAAATTTTACATGAATAGATTCCTCTACAGTCTTACTCTTCAGATTATAGACTTTAAATGCTTTACTAATAATAGAATAACTTAGGTAGACTTTAAATGCTTTACTAATAATAGAATAACCAAGGAAGATGCCTTCATTAGATTCATTTTCAAATTTCCCTCGATTTTCTTTGCCATTGTTGGGAATAAAGCATGTACACCCAAAAGCATGAAAATATATATATTTGGTTTCTTGCCATAGTATAATTTAAATGGGGTTTTGTTGAGTATTGATCTAGTAAAGATTCTGTTAATAATATCACATGTTGTGTTCATTACTTCAGCCCAAAAATATTATGGGTGACTATATTCACTCAACATTGTCCTTGCCATCTCTTGCAAGGATCTGTTTTTCCTTTCAGCTACTCCATTTTATTGGGATGTTCTTGGTGCAGAGAAAGTTTGAAGAAGTCAATTATTTTCATAGAAATCAGTGAATTCATGGTTTTCAAATTCTCCACCATGATCACTCCTTATGGCTACTATATGAGAGCTTTGTTCATTCTATACATGTTTGGAAAATATCTCAAAGAATGAAAAAGCTTCATCTTTGGATGCTAGAAATATTACCTAGGTAAATCTACTAAAGTCATCTACAATGACGTATAATGTTTCTCTCCAAGGCTTCTTATTCTTGTTGGACCAACTAAATTCATATGTAGCAATTGAAGAGGTTTAGTTGTGTATACTTCTTTGTTTGACTTGAATGATTCTTTTACCTGCTTACTTTTCATGCAAGCATCACACAACTTATTGTCAAATTTAAGTTTTAGTAAGCCAACAACTAGATCTTTATTATACAATCTTTCAATCAAATTTTTGTTGCCATGTCCTAGTCTTCTATGCCACAACACGGGTTCATTTTCACTTACAACAAGACATTTGACTTGAATATTATATAAATCTACCAAATACACATTTTCATGTCTCTTTCCAAGTACTATAATTGAATTTGTACTATCTAAAATAGAATAAGTATAAGATTCAAATACAACTTTGTAACCATTGTCACAGAATTGACCTACACTCAAAAGGTTGTGGTTCAATCCTTTTACTGATAAAACATTTGAAATTATAATAGAGGGAGGCTGGCCAATTTTAGCAATTCCAACCACTCTACCTTTTTAATTATCCCCAAAGGTAACTGTTCCTTCGTTCTTAGTTTTAAGTTCTATGAACAGCTCCCTTTCTCCTGTCATGTGTCTTGTGTAACCACTATCAATATACCACTTGCTATTTTTTGTAGCTCTCAAATGTACCTGCAGTAATAAATTTAAGTTGTAACTTTTGGTACCCATTTAGGAATGGGTCTAGGTGGGTTGTTAGCAGAGTATTTTGGCATCCATTGTTTTTTAGGTGCTACTAAACTATTTTCTGGATATCTAGTTGCATTTACAACTTTAGCAACTGCCTTGGGAATCCAAATCATATTCTATTTGGGTTCTGATTTTCTTTTATGATTTTTCTTTCTTTGGCTTCCTATATCCTTCTTTGTTTTAAGCTTGAACAAGGTAGTAGTTAAGGTTCTTCTAAGAGCATGATTTTCTACTTTAATTTGCTCAGGTTCTATATTGACATTTTGATCAGTTTTGAGCAATACGTTTTCTTATTTTAATTTGTAGCATTCATTTATTGTTCTTTCAATTTCTCTCTTAGTTTCTTTATGTTTAGCTTTTAATATTTTGAAATCTAAATACAATTCTTTTAATAATTTCTCAATATCAAAAATTTTAGTTTTTGAGTTTATCTCATCATTGTGATTCGCCTTGAAGCTTATTCCCATATGATGTTCCTCTTGATCCTTTTCTTTGGAGCTAAGTGAGCTGAATTGAGCTTCATTTTCTTCTTCTTCTTCACTCAAGCTTTCTTGCATCATGTTTTCCAGCATTTTCCATGCAGTCATGACTTTCTTCTTCTTTCTAGATTTCCTATTGTTAGAGACATTCATTTTGTTAAAGTAAGAATTATACCTTTTGAACATGTTTCTGAACCTTTTTATTATCATTGCTATATCCTCATCATCTTCAGAGGTTGAGGCATCCTCAAAAGATTCTTCATTTTCCAATTCTGCTTGTAAGACTATTGTTTCCTTGCCTTTGATTTCATCTGATGCTTTCTGCTTCATTAGTACTTCATGGGTCATGAGTGATCCCATGAGTTCTTCTACTGTTACCTTTGTTAGATCTTTTGCTTCTTGGATAGCAGTCACTTTGGGCATCCAGTGTCTAGGGAGAGATCTCAAGATTTTCTTTACTAGCTTGGTTTCTTTATATTTTTCTCCCAAACTCTTTAGGCTATTGGTGATTTTCTAAAATCTTCCAAACATTTCAAAATTTTTTTCTGAATCCTTCATGGAGAGGTTTCATATTCCTACACTAAAATATTTATTTTAGTCTCCTTTACCTGGTTAGTACCTTCATGTGCAACCTTAAGTTTATCCCAAATTTCCCTTAGTAGAATTACATGCAAAAATCTTTTCAAACTCAGAGGAGGTTAAAGCATAATAGAGGCAGTTCTTTGCCTTAGCATCATGTTCTACTACTTGTATATCCTTTACAGTATATTTATCTTCAATGACGGTAACATTCTTTCCATTTTTCACTACAAGCCACAACTGGTAATCTATGGTAGTCAAGAAATTTTGCATTCTCATTT
>JAYJMB010081928.1:2715-18701 GCA_036873735.1 Pouteria campechiana
CAAAGTTCTTCACCTCCCCCCTCATTTGCGGTCTCACACACAACCTCTCCTGCACTCAGGTTGCAAGATGAGTTATTTTCTCTGAGTTTGTAGCTCTATTTTTACTGCAATGTAATGAAATGGTTTGGTTATTTTTATGTAATTTCCTTCTGTGTGTATTGATCAACACTTGCTGTAAGTAATGCATTTTTTTTATTATGACAAAAAGGGGGAGAAAGAACTTGGAAAATTATCTCAATTGCAAAATTATTTTTAGAAGAACATGAAAAATTAGAATGCATAATCTTGAATTAATTAGGGGGAGAATATATATATATATATATTTACTAGTCAGGAGAGATCATAGAAAATGATAACTTGTGGAATGATTAAAACTTGCAAAATATTTTCATTAGAATGCATGCATTCAGGGAGAGATAATCTTTTATGAGATAATTTTTAATCAAGTTTTGTAATCATAAAAAATGGGGAGAATTTTAGTATAAATGCATGGTTTCAATGAAAAATAAAACTTGATTAAAGATTATATACTAATGGTTATTCTCAAGCATTTAGTATGCAGAATCAAATTGTAGGCCATTATGGATAAAAGAACACAGAGAAGAATCAAAGTATATTCAAGGCATCAATCTGTCTGTCCAAATAGACAAGAGCTCTGAAGAAATGCAACGCCAGAGATGAAGTGACGCTATGGATAAAGCTCAAGATGAAAAGGAATCAACCAAGTCATTGTTTGTCTGTCAAAGTGAAGTTCATCTCAGACAAATGCAAAGCAATGAGCAATATAACAAACTTCGTCTATCATAAGTAAGCTATAGATGAATAGCTTACCAAGCCAATGATCATTTGTCAACTTAGACAAATGCGAAACAATAAATTTCTTCTGATCTAAATAAGCCACAGATTAATAGCTTACTTTGTCTAGGTATATGAGAAGTCATCTTCGTCTACACCTCCACAATTCATTCATTACTCACCACAGACAAAGTAAAAAGATGAATTGTTGGAAAGATGTCTTTGTCAGTGCCTCTTCAATTCGTTTGTTACTTGCCACGGACAAAGTAAAAGACAAACTGCTGAAAAGATGATTCATCCAGTAGATTTGTTTATCACTTACCATGGACAAAGTAAAAGACGAACTACTGAAAAGATGATTCATCTGCACTTACTGAATTAATCTATTACTTGCCATGGACAAACTAAATTGTTGGACTTCATCCAACATTATCAAGGCTCTTTCTAAATTGATGAAAGTATCAGTCATTGCAGCATCTCTTCGACTGACACTTATTAAGAATCAGAAAATCATCTTCTCCAAGGTTCGTGTTGCAAGCATTCTAGCAAATAAGAATTAATTAGAAGATAGAGGATTCAAATGTGCTAATCAGAATGGTCTTCAATCATTAATAGTGTTCACCTACCGCCAACAACTAGAATTCAAGGTAGTTATAAATGCAACATTGATAGATCAAGAAGAGAATAGAATAACAATTGAGAAAAACATTCAATCCCTTCTTGAGAGCAATTACTAAGCTGAGCCAAAAACCTTTGACATCTTTCGAGAGTTGTGAGCCTTACATTAAAACCTTCCATAATTTTCTTTGAAGGCTCTTGATCACCTTTAGGTAGATCATTTACTTTTGAATTTAATCTTCAGAATTCTTCCCCTGTGATTATTGTGAAGTGTCTTTATAAGTGCATTAACTTTTGATATTCATTTATTGTAATATTCTTAAGTTAGTAGTTAAGGCCAGACTCATGAAGAGCTATGATTGTCTGAGTGCATACAAGAACTATTTATTTACACCACCTAGAGCTAGAATTTAGAAGAGTGTTGGGAGCACTGTGTTTATGCCCCCTGGAGCTAGAATCCAGAAGAGTACTTGGAGCACTGTCGACACAGCCCCTAGAGCTAGAATCTAGAAGAGTGCAAGGTGAACTGATTGTATTTCTGCTATTGGAGATAGTGGAACCCAAGACACTGAGAGAAAAGTATTCTTGAAAGAGTGGAGTACAGTATTAACTCAAACTAATTTAAAAATTCCTATGTCTTATTTACTTATGCATTGATTAAGTGATTGGATTGGTTGCTAGAGGGATATTTAATTATAAAGGAGTTCAACAAAATTTTAAGTACCAATTCAACCCTCCCCTCTTAGGTATTTGCCTAAGTTTCGGGACCAACAATGAGAAAGGAAGAGGTAAGAGATAACTGAGTTGATCTTTGATCTAGCTAGAAAATCAAAATATGTCATTCTGATTAGGCAACAAATTTAGATAAGAAGATCAACGTTATCTTCTTTTTCCTTTGGAAGAGGAGGAGGAGGTGTGGTAGGAGGAGTGGGGACAAATTTGGTTGGGATATCTTGTGAATCCCTAGAGTCTAACTAGTCCAGGTACTCTGCTAGACCGGTAGGGATGAAGTGGTGTCTAAGAAGTAGTCTATTGGGAATTATGAAAAGGGTCCGAGTTGTTTCTTGAATTTAGGGTTGGAAGGTGGGTGGTGAATGGGAAGATGAGGTGGCTTCAGTGATTTGCCTCTGAGTTGATGATATCAATGGGAGGCTTGGTTGGTTTGGGTAGGAGATTGAGTTTTGGTGTGAGAATGGGAAGGTAAGTGTGTGGATGATGGATGAGTTGATCTAAGAGGAAATGGGGTTTTCTGATGATGGAAAGGGACAGATTGGGTTGAGGAATGGGTTGGTTGAGGTTGGGCTCTAGTAGACTCAACCAAGAAGATCAATGCGTCCAGCTTGTGATGCACTGATTCCTCAATTTTGTCTACTTTAAAATGGAGGGCTGATACACTAGTTTCTAAGTTTTCTAACCTAATGTACATAAGCTCTAGTTGGCTTTAGAAGATGTTTTGGAGTTGTTGTAGGTTGAGGGAGGCTGATTGGGTTGAGGTAGGTTGTTTGGATTTGGAGGAAATGGGGTGAGTTGAGGGTTGTGTTTGAGATAGTGAAGTTGCTACAATTTCTTCTTCTCTTATTGTCTCTTCTTCTCTACTTGTAGGCTCCTCTCTTCTTCTTTCTTCTTCTTATTTTGCTCTTATTCTCTTTATTTACTAAGCCTTTATTGGCTTTTCAGAAATCCAACCTTTTGCACTTTTCTTGAAGCCTATCTTTTTGATTATTAGTTGGATGATTGAATCAGATGGCTTGGGTGATTCTCCATCTTCTTCAAATATATCCACTCTAGCTTCTCTCAAAAATTTTAACAATATCATCCCATATGGAATTGGGAATCTTTGATTGGCTTTTACCATGTAGAGATGATCTAAAATTGTTCAGGCCAAAACTATCTTCCTCTGATTCTTTAGTGCCAATAGAATTTTGGCCTCTCTTTCTTACTTAGATCTGAGCTTCCTATCTATTGATGAATGTTGTTAATAATCAAGATATGGGATAGCTTTAGATTTAAGTCCAAGTGGTTGGCACGTAGGTAGTTCTTCTCTCCTATCCTAATTCTTGCCAGCTCTGAAAACAAGGTTGCCTTAGACTTGGGCGAATTGCTTTCATCCTTCTCTACTTCAGGCAGATTGAACATTTCTCTAATATTTACCAAAGATAAATCTACTTCTACACTGCCTTCAAGATTTCTTAGTGCTAGCATCACAGTTGCTGATTAGTGCTCGTAGTAGCTTGGTATAACAAAAGTCTTGGTAACTCAAGAATGTCTCCCATCCTTGGTATTTTAACCAACAACTTACTTCCAAATTCAATCCATCTATTCTCTTAGTTTCAAAATGTTTCTGAAACTTCTCAAAAGAGGATATCTTATTATTGAAGATTACCTTATGAGTATCTTTGAGTTTTCTTAGTTTTTTGCTCGGAGTCCTTATTTTAGATGTTTCCCTTCTTCTCTTGGTTGGAGTTTTTTCCTTTGTAATTTTCCTTCTTCTTCTTCTTCTTCTTTCAAACTTTGTTGATGCAGAGCCTATTAACTTGCTTGCTCCCTTACTTCTTGCCATTTACAGCAGTTTGGCTTAGGGTTTTGGGAGAGTAGGAGTTTTGTAAGGGTTTTTCAGAAGAACAAAAGGCTCTCTCAAAATGGAAATGGAATAGTGTCAACTCGAAAGAGTATAAGGTGATTTAAAATAAGCAAGAATGTGAATTGTCTTATCTGAAATGAGGTTTCAAAGCTTAGAGATAGGAGTTTCAAATGCTCTAAAATGGGTTTCGTCTACTTAGAGAGTTGTTTCAGAGTTTAAAAAATTATAAAATTATAAATTCAAATGTTGTGAAAGCACTTCAGCTAATGCTGAAAGGTTTCAGAGGTAAGAAGTTATGTTTTGGATTGTTTGAAATGGAGTTTAGCTCAATCTTCAGATGTTTTGAAGTGAGGTTTCAGATATTCTAGAGGTGTTTCTTGTTTCTAGAATTTAAAAATTTTATGCAAAAAGTTACAAAACAACATCTAAAACTTTTTCAGAGTTTCTTGAATATAGAACTAGATTCTTTGTCAAATTAAATGCACTAGTATTGTCACATCTAATAGGTGTGTAGACATATTTCAAACCATAGTCACCCATTTATTATTTCATCTAAAGAATCAATGCATAATAGCTACTTGTAGCTACATATTTAGCTTCAGCAGTTGATAATGCAATAGATGTCTGTTTCCTAGAGAACCATGATATGATCATGCTTCTTAAAAAATAAAACGTCCCTAAGGTACTCTTTCTATCTACTTTATAACTAGCAAAATTTGCATTTGAATACCCTACTAATTCAAAGTTTGAACCTTTTGGATACCATAAACTAAGGTTTTGTGTATCTAAAAGGTATCTAAAGATTCTTTTAACAACTATAAGATGTAATTCTTTAGGATCTGACTAAAATCTAGCACACATGTAAACACTAAGTTGTTCAACCCAAGGATATGGTTTTGATGATTAACAAAACTTGTTAATGATTTAAATTAAGCTAATGAAATGTTGCTGAAATTTTTTATTTCAGAGGAAACTTTCAAAGGATGCAACACCATCAAAGGGTTGTTCTGAATGCTTTAAAGGAAGTTTCAAATGGTGTCTAGAAGTTTGAGAGAGAAGAATAATATTTAGAGGCTTTCGAGGTGATACATGTTGGGCCCTAACCTACTATGATACATAGGGTGTGTGGTAAAGATGGAATCCAAGTATAATGGGAAAATAGATCAGATGTGCAAGTGTAAAAAATAAAATGCAGTGGAAGCACAATAGCACACATACAATAAAAACATAAGGAATTATAGTGGTTTGAGCTCGCTTAGCATCTACTCAACTCTCCAAGGTTTTCCCAACCTCCGGTTCTATAATCACCTGTGGAAACACAACTTATAAGCTCACCAAAAAAACTATATTGTTGGTTTTCCCTGAGCTCACCAACAACTCATACACATCAGTTTTGAGAGCTAACCAGAAACTCCCCTTGGTTTTTAAAGATTACTAGTAACTCAATACAATAAACATAACATGTACAAAAGACTGCCTCTCATCAAGCCTAAGTGTACATAGATTAAGCTCAAAGAAAGATAAACAATAAGCCACATTATAGTACTTTTGTTCTTCTCTGATGTGATAAGATGTGGCTCTAAATTTTTGTGTTTATTGAAGCTTCCTGGAGTGATTGCATCATCTATAATCTTGAGTTTTTAAGATAGTTTTGTGTTTAATCTACTCAAGAGTCTCTCACTTCTTCATTGAAACTCTTATTTATAAGTTTTTAAAACTTTCTAGCCATTGTGACCTTGTTTGGTGGATTTTTTTTTTTACCGTTAAGTTTGCATTTTTAACACTTAGCGCAAATTGCCTCATTCCATTGCTTTAGAGCCTTTGTAGTTACACTTTAGAGCCTCCGAAGGTTGGGGCTTGTCAGTTAACGTTGCTTCCCACCATTTTGCCTTCTGATATTCCCAACCCTTACTAATGTATGGATTTCCCAAAACCTCTGAAGCTCTCTTTCAGAACCTCTGAAGTTTCCTTCAAGCGTTGTTCTTCCAACGACTATATTTTGACCTCTAAAGCTTCTATCCAACATCTAAAGTGACTCTAAAGATATCTTAGAAGCTCCAAAACTTATCTACATCATTTCTAAAGCTTCCTCTTCTCTTCTGAAGAACCTCTAAAGGTTGGGGTGCATCTTTGAATCTCCTTATGAAAACCCAAAAATGGACATTGTGAATTTATGAGCCTCTGAAACTCTCTCTCAACTCTGAATGCATCCTTTGAAAGCATAATGTCACCTTTGAAGCTTCCTTGACTTTGATCGAGTTCCACTTCCAACCTTTGATGTATCCTCTAGAACTTCTTCCTTTTAGATGAACTCTGAAGCTTCTGAACATTCTTCTACTTCCCTCTAAACCTTCTAGATGCCATTTCTAAAACCTCTATCCTCTAAAGTGTTCAAAATGTCTCTCTAAATGTGCTACATCCTTTGCAAGTTTTCCATGAAATCATAAATCTTAGCAGTGTGTCATTAGATTAATTCAAGTCATTAACAAGTTTTGTTAATCATAAAAAACAAACCCTTGGATTGTTTGCTAGAATTCAATCACAAATGTATGGTGTCAAGTTTTATATTATAATGATGAGAAGGTTGTCGTCTCTGCAAGAACTGTATTGTCATGCCCTGCCTTCCAAGGCGCTATGCTCATATTTCCCTATAATTTCACTAGAATTTCCCCACTTTTAGGGTACTAGTTTTAAAGAAAATTTTTACCAAAAATTTGGGAGAGTCTATCTTGAATTATATAGATTTGAACCTGACACACATTTAATCATATAAAATAAACATTTCAATAATCATAACACAATAATGCTAACAACAAACTTACCACCATGCCCAAGACCGAAACTGAATCATAATGGCACTCACATAGATCTATTCCCAATTTTATCACTATGACATACCTTTACATCGTAATTATACAACATTTGAGATCCTTTGAATATAGACATACAAATAAATATAAAATTTTCATTATAAATCATTATACTACCAAGAAAATAGTTTCAACTCTTACTCACCAGTCCCAACCCAGAGTTAGCTTTTTTTACATGACTTGTTAGCTAAAAAAATGAAGAAGGCATGAATCCAGGCAACTCAGTAAATAGGCAGAAATAGAAAACCATAATAAACCATAATCAATCAAAACACATGTTCTAACCAAGAACATGAATCAAATATGGCCATGTAATCATACCATGGATAAACACCCATGAGGCTCAAGTCCTCCACAATCCAATATACAATCATAGAGACATACAATTATACTATGAGCCCAAGCCCTCATAACTCCCACATAACAACCTATGTCATCCAGACATATATAATATCACAAATCATATCAAAGATCCCAATTGTGCCATACAGGCATTACAAATCATAATTGTGTCACCTTAGCATAGTATCTTAACATTCTGTCAAATATAAATCATGGAATGTTTCACATTCCATCAATACTTGTATTCACATAACATAACCTATGTTATCATAGTTATGGAGTATCCTCTATCCCATTAATTCTATAAACTCATTTAATAACAAATTAGAGGTTTCATATTATTAGTCAACCAATCCATTCATACATTTATAAGCATCAAAAGGTATTCTTTATCCCCAATAAACAAATGCTCATGATCCCTACAAATCCACACATTTGTCCATCTAAAATTATAAACATGCTTATGGAACATAAACATACATCTCAACACAAATTTAAGGGATATCCAATATCCCCAACCAAAACATACAAGCCTAGATACAAACAAATGGGATATTCCATATCCCCATCCATTCATACATTCAATCAAGAGAAGCCTACTTACCTCATAAGTCTTCAAGTCCCATAATTCATAAAGTTCCATAGCTTCCCATTTGCCCAATTTACCCTACATACATCATATGTATCACATATTTAATTTCACTTTGTCCTTATTGAAGTAATTCATTAAACACATAGCATGCATCATCTATATAATTTGCATATCAAGTATAACTGAATCTAAATTTTAGTTAGATACAATCACTTTACAACTCAATTAACATTGAATTCGCAATAACAACAAGTTAATTTGGCTTCCAATTCATCTCAATCATTGTATAATGTCATTATGTATGAAATCCCCTAATTATTGTTCAATTGGGTTATTGTCTTCTTCATGGAGCACAACAAAACTCAATTTCCAATTACATATAGCAACAATTTACAATCAATTAGCAACAATAACAATGAATTAACCTGTTATAAAGTTAATTAAACTATAACTTTCATTAAATGGTTGCAACCAAGCTTATACCCATCATTCATCTTGTCATTCATCTTGTATACAACATGGTTAACATGTAGACAACCTTAATAACAATGAAGTAATTCTCATAATAAGTTAATCAAGCTTTTAATTTTCCCATTTCACTACTTAAGCCCTTCATATAGAAAATCCTCTTTTCGTCGCTTATGAACAACAACATAATTAAACTTCCTCAAGTCTAATTTATGTCAAAAACATGATAATCAATACATTAATCATTTTCCCCATGAATCAACTCACAACTCATGCCATTTTTCCCAAAAATCATTGTTCATAAACCCTTACTTAGCATAAACATCATTTACTATGCCCAAATCACTCCCAAAACCATGACAATCAACCCATTAATCCTTTCCCCCATGATTTACAGAACTAAATCATGCAATTCCTCCAATTTCCACTATTTATGAAAACCCTAGTTCATAAAAATCCAATTTCAGTTGAGGGAAAGCAACTTACCAAGATATTCATGCATGGCTTCCTCCCATGGACCAGATTCCAAGCCCAAATCTCTAAACAGCTTCCTCCAATGACAGAAAATTGGATGTTCTTCTACTTCCCACCATTTAGACAGTTAATATTTGGATTTAAACACAAGATCAAAGGATCTTTCCTCTATACCCTATTATTTTCTAGCAAAATAACAATGATTTAGGCATGAATGAGGCTAGGGCATAGTTTTGGGCATGGAAGAAAGAAAATAGAATGGAAAAATGGGAAGAAATGAAATGATTCGACCTTTAAGAAGTTAAATTTTTTTGCTACTCTGGTGCACCATAGAAATGATGCCATGATATCGAAAACCAATGTCATAGCACCCACTTGCTGGACACCTCAAAATTTGCCTTGCTAAAGTGACGCCGCATCCACCTCATTGGATGCCTTAGAAACTGGCCTTCTAAAGTGATGTCATGGCATCAAAATCTAGTGCCACGACATCCTGTCCTAGTGTCATGGCATCCAATTCTGATGCCGCGACATCCACCTGCTGGATGCCCAATCTCTCATGTATTTAATCCCCTATTAATACTGGCAATCACATCAAAATACATAATAATCCTTCATCATATGCTATAGATCATACTAATTTATCATCCCTAGACCAATAACTTAACTCATCCCAACTTTGTATCACAATGTCATTTAATTCAAATCAAAATTTAAATACAATTTATATATTTATCCTTCAAATCATCTCACAATGCCTAAATACATGTTTTGACAAATTTTTCCTCAAATTTTCAACACCTTGGGTGTTACATGTATATTTCAATTAATCACTAGCTATCATAGTAAATAATCCGAACTTTATTTAGAAAATCAAAGACTAAGAAATTGAATATGAAGCAGAAATAAATAGGCTTTTGGTGGAAAGAAATCAAGATCGAGAAGCTATAGAGGATCGACTTCACTTATGCTTCAATCATGGTGTTTTTTAACTCATTATACATTGATTGTCTCATTGGTTTAAAAATCAAGAAAGCTAATTCACTCAACTTTCTCTTCCAAGTGCCGAGTTAAGTATCTATTCCCAATATTCCAATTTTGATATATCTATAAAAATCATAAGATTAAGAATGCATTAAGATCTATAATTCTTTTGAATGATTTCACAAAACCTAAAAGCTCTCCTAAGTCATCTGGAATTTCATATTATAATGTATAGATCATATTCAAGACTACCTCTCTCGAGTGTCAAATCCCAAATATACAATCATTCAATAAATGGTCAATAAATTAAAAGCATTAAGAACAAGATAATATACCTCATCAATCGCACCATAATATCTACATAAAATCCATCTCTCCTCTAGAAAGAGGAGTTTAGCTACTCATAATGATAAGAAAAATAATCCCAAGCATTCTAAACATGATTCAAATGTTAAAGGAAGAACAAGAAAGAAAGATAAAACTATGAGTTAATGATCTTCCTCTATCTTTGCACCATCTTGAAGTCCTTATCCTCCAATTCTCCTTCTCTCATTTGTTCCCCTCTTCTCTCCTCTCCAAAAGCCTCTCAAAAACCCAAAAACATGCCTCTTAAAAGTCCCCCTTTGATGGCTCTCCCAAAAATCCTTTTATCTCACACATTCAGGTTAGAGCAATTCACACATGCCATTGTAGCTGCACTAGCACTGTGACACCAGTATCTTTGCTCACTAGGTTTTTGTGCTGCATGGAATGGAACCACAACACCATATTTGGGCGTTATGGTGCCCATCTTGCTGCCCATTTTCTTGCACTTTGCTTCTTGCATTTGAGCCATGTTGTCAGCCATCCATTTGCAGTTTCCTTAGCCATATTCATTCCTTTGTTTTGCTCCATTTTCTCCACTTTCTAATGTCCTAAAAACACAAGTAAATCAACATGAATGTCACATAAAATTCTCATGAACCAACAAATAATAAGCCTAGCCAATGCATGGTAGAGGTAAATAAAATTCACTTACCATGGACTCAACAATGCAGATATGTTCAATAGGGTGTTCTAAAAGTTTCAAAGGAAGCTTTAGAACTTTGGAAACAATGTCTTGAAGCTTTAAAGGTAAGAAGAAGAATGTTTAGAAGCTTCAAAGTATATACTCTGAAGCTTCAAAGTACATTCAAAAGAATAAGAAGAAGTCTCAGTAAGAAGAAGTGTTCAAAGCTTTAGAACATCTTCAGATTTTCTAAAGAGCATGTTTAGAGTGAAGTAGTAGAAGAAGAGTATGAATGGAAGGAAGCCTCAAACTTTAGAGCATCTTCAAAAGTGCTTCAGAGTTCAAAAGGATCAATGTATACTTAGTTGAGAAACTTCAGAAGTGCTTCAAAGGTGCTTTAGATGTTGAACAGAAGCTTTAGAAGTGACATAAATAAGTTTTGGAGCTTCAAAGTATCTTTAGAATAACTTCAGATGGAGAACAGAAGCTTTAGAGGAGAACAAATCGCCGTTGGGAGCAATAACGTTCAAAGAGAACTTGAGAACATTTGAAGTTGGCTTCAGAGATTCTGGAAGTGTATCCATTGCTAAGATTTGGGAACATCATAGGGGAAGAAGGCACGAAACAACAGTAACTGATGAGCACCTAACTTTTAGATGCTTTGACGTTTACTTTAGAGGCTCTGAAGTAATGTAACAAAATAGATTGTGTTAAGCATTTAATATGCAATCTAAAAAAGTCTAAAAGTTACCAAAAGAGGTTGCAATAGCTAGAAAGGTTTCAAAACTTATAAATAAGAGTTCCAATGAAGATGAAATAGATTCTTGAGTGTATTAAATATGAACCAATCTTAAGAACTCATATTCTAGATGATGCAATCACTCCAGCAAGCCTCAATGTTCAAAGTAATTCAAAGCTACATCATTTACATTTCAGAGGAGAACTGATAAGCTCATAGTTATAATATTTTTATACCTAAATTCACATGTTTTGGATCATCTTTTGATTTGATTTTTTGTGGTTCATTGACATTCAAATAAATATTACACTTAATAGAGTTTGTTAATATTTCAAACATCAAAATTGTAAAAAGGAGTTAAACATTATAAAAGGCTTCACTTTGAAGCAATTCGTGTGACATATGGAGGTTGATTTGAAAAATGTGTTCAAAATGAAAGTTGTAGCCCTTTTCTTAGCTTTTTAATGAATTAAGAATCATATAATTCTAAGTTCAAATGAAAAAGTTATGGCCAAAACACTGCAACTGCTCCAAAGCTTCAGTGCAGAAGTAATAATTTTTAGACATTATTCCATCACTGCAGACATTCAGAAAGGTTTCAGACATGCTGAAACAATAACTCTAGAACTTCAGACATTAGACAAATGTGCTGAAATAATAACTTCAAATATTGGAAAAAGGCATAACTTTTAGGCAATTTGTGGCATAGATAGATGTTGATTTAGAAAAGTATTCAACATAAAAGTTATGGCCCTTCAATTTATCTGTTAAATGAACAACGAATCCCATGATTCTGAGTTTGTACAAGAAAGTTATGATCAAAACATAAAAATTGCTCTAGAACTTTAGACGTGCGAAGCGATTTCAGACACATGACTAAGAAGCAATTTTGCCACTTCAGACCTTTGGAAACAAGCTTTAGATGGTATGAAGGTGTCTTAGATTATGCTAATAAACTTCAGAGTTTCACAAAAAGATGCCAAACTCTTCAAACACAAACTTTAGGCATGGTGAACATGCTTTTGAATTCTAAACTAGGATTTATAATAATGTGTTTAAAGTGGTTTCAGCAGTTGGGTGCCATAACGTTTAGCACTTATGGCTATTTTGAGTTATATTTGGAAGCTAATTTCTCTGCATAAGTCTATTGAAATCTTTATAAGTATGGGATGCATGATTTTTCAGAAGCTAATGTCTATGCTCAAGATGTGTTGCAATCTTTGGAACCTAGGACGTGCAGGAACTTAGTTTATTTTAGAACCCCTATTTTTATGCACTCAATGTTTTAGAACCTAACTTTTTATATGGAAATACTGAGTTATTATTATAAGAGGATCTCTATGCATAAAGGCATTACAGTTTGCAGAGGAGTTTACTAAAACCCTGCTACCTAGGTTATTTAAGGAGATGTCCAAAGTAGAGTGAGACACAGTTTTGGAGAAAGGGATATAGTTCAGCACAGAGAGTTTCTGGGAGAGAGTTTTAGTAAGAAAGCAAGAGAGATTTCGAGTTCTGTAAACATGCATATTTCAAAGAGTGTTCTTTTTGTTTTTAGCATGAGCTAATTTCTTTTTCTAGGGTGAAGATCTAGCCCTCATGATTATTCTATGTTAAACATTTGGGTCCCAATAGTTAGGCAAAAACCCAAGAGGGGAGGGGTGAATTGGGTAATTAAAACTTTCAGTTAAAACCCCTTGAAAGATTAGTGTTCCTCTTGCAACTTAAGAAACAAGGCAATTAACACAACAAATGGACAGAGTATTTTTTTATAGTGGTTTGAGTCAATTACTCTACTCAACTCTTCCAAGATACTCTCCTCTAGTGTCTTGGGTTCCACTATCTCTTATAGTTGAAATCAATCAGTGCCTTTGCACTCTTTTGGATCTTAGCACCAGTGGGTGCAATAGATATACTAGCAAACTACTACGAGACACACTCTAGTAGTTAAAAATGCTCTTCTTAAGTCTAATATCAAACACCAACTCAATGCAATCACAAAAGTAAGTATAGAAAATAGAAATACACTTTTATAGAGTCTTTCTTGAATGCATAATGGAAGATGTGGAAGCTTGAGTGCAAAAGTGATGATTCTTCCCAAAGTTTGTTGAACTGCCTTTAATGAAGATTGGAGAAGATTAAGGTATGAAGGCTTTTATGGTTGTTTTGTATTTGAAAATGAAGGCTCAAAGAATATATCTGTTTTTGGACTTCTCACTTTCATTTTATCTTTGCTCCCTTATACTTGCTCTTAATTCCATATATTGGAGGTGTGTGAGCTCTATTAAATGTGGAGGAACATTTGAAATCTTCTCTCATTGGAATTCATAGATTTCTAGTTGGGTATTACAGTGGTGAAAGCCTCCAGTGCCGTTCTTGACAGGGACGATGGCTAGACAATTTAGATTGTTTTAAATTGAAATTTGGGACTAACTAGAACAACTTTGAACTATTTGAGATTGAATCCATTTTATGGCTTTGAACACTATCACTGTCTTTGGATCATTTGAAGTTAAATTTTTGTACTAACTTGAAGATTTTTCAAGTTTATGCCATTTCTTCATATTGTCCAAAGTTAAATTTAGGATGAAGAACTTCCTTCTTCGTGACTTCTCTTTGCTTCAAACATGGTTGCTTATTTCAGCTTTATTCGAAGTTAAATACATTGGAAAGACCAAACTATTGTGATTGATTTCGAAATTCAACATGTGTAGAACAACTAAATTATCTTCTAAAGCTTGACTTTTTGTGGCTGCTTCAATCTATCTGAAACATTACTTGGATTGTCTGAGATTTCAAACAAAATGCTCTTGCTTCAGTGTTCTTTGGAAGATGTTCATTTTTTCCTAAAGTTCTAAATTTAACTCATTTATAGACACTTCATTGATCAATGTTTGAGCTTGTCCAGAATTGTGTTGTTCTTCTAGTATCTTCACTTCTCATTTCAGCATAGTTTAGTACGTTTGCCACTTCATCTTGGGAATTACCTGAATTTTCTTCTGCACTTAGAATCTTGATATTTTTTTATCAATAATGAGCTTAATCAAGTTTTATTTATCATTAAAACTATATAATTATACTAACAATCTTTCCCTTTTTGATGATGACAAAACCTGATCAAACTATTGTAATTTAAATTTAATCTCCCCTTGGCTAATTTGTCTCCCTCTGAATGAATAGAACACTTAATACTATCTCTCCCCCTTTTTGTCATTATCAAAAAGATACATAAAGAAATGAATCACATATAGAATAGGCCATTTGCATTGAAAAGCATAAAAATAGAGGGAAATTTTACTACATCAAATTGCATTTCAGTACAAATAAGATTACTGTAGATGAGATACCGATTAAAACACATAGCAAATAGTAGAAGTGCAAATGGGGGTGTGGATTGTAGTGGAGCATGATTATGATCCTTTAAAGAAATCTAAAGGCGGGCAGAGGAGAAAATGGATAAGGATGGGAAGATGAAGAGAAAAAGGAAGGCATGGCTTCTGCTTCTGCTGCAGCACCCTTCTTTCTTCTCTTCATCGGCCCCAGAGAGATGGCGAAGATGAATGTGAGGCCATTGGACTTATGTAAAGATATTCTCATTTTCTCCAAAGCAATGCTTACGCTTTCTGAGAATATAAAAATGATCCTTGTTTTCTCCATCAATCCCATCAGAGGCATCATCCCATTTGCAAATCTTTCAAACTCTGTTCTACCTATTGTTTTGCTTCCTAAGTGGTACATCATTAGCATTGATGAATTTTTAGATGTGGGTGATTTGATTTATAGACATAGCTTAAGGAAGGTGAGGTGATTTCTAGGGATAATTCTTTAGGAAAATAAATAATTGTTTTCTAAAAATGGGTTAACGAGAGGATTTTCAAGGAAGAATGAAATAAATGTTTGCTAGAAATAGGAGAAGTATATGGTTTCCAATGACGGTATGTTCAATTTCAATAAGAAAATGAGATTTCATCTCAGAAATGACATTTCGGACACAGAAATAAAATAGTTGGTTTGGATAGTTCGAAATTGTGACTTCGAATAGAAATGTTGTCTAAATCTAGAGTGATGTTTAGGGCTTCAAAAATTGTGAAGTGTTGTTTCACAACATCCATAGGTGAGAATGATTTCAGAGGGATTGATGCAAGTATAAAAATAGTGATTGAATCATTTCATTCTATCACAATAGTTCATAACATAATTTTAAATAGAAATAGCGAGTTTTATGTATTTACATCATTCATGCCTAATTCTCTTCTTATGTTGTAGAAATTTTCTAAAGACAATGGGTTAGTGAAAATATCAGCAAGTTGCAATATTGTAAAACAGGATTTCTAATAAAATGATACCTAATTTCTATATGCTTGGTGCAATATTGTAAAACAGGATTTTTGGTCAAGCAGATAGCACTAGTATTGGCACGCCTTATAGGTATGTCCTTATCGTCCAAGCCATAGTCTAGAAGTTGCTATTGGTCCCTTGCTAATGGTGGCTCAAGAGGGGTACAGGGGAAGGTTGGGGGGGGGGGGGGGGGGGGGTTA
>JAYJMB010081939.1:0-21731 GCA_036873735.1 Pouteria campechiana
TCTCTCTCTCTCTCTCTCTCTCTCTCTCTCTCTCTCTCTCTCTCTCTCTCTCTCTCTCTCTCTCTCTCTCTCCATGGCCGAAAAAGGAGACAGCTCCGGAGCGGACAAACGAAAGACCATCCCCACGCACTACCCTCTCGACCGCAACTCTTACAAGATCCTCCATGAGATCGGCAGCGGTGTCAGTGCTGTCGTCTACAAGGCGGAGTGCTTGCCCCTCAACTCAGCCATCGTAGCCATCAAAGCCATCGATCTAGAACGCACGAGAGCCAATCTCGACGACGTCCGCCGCGAGACCAAGGCCATGACGCTCCTCTCCCACCCCAATATCCTCACAGCCCATTGCTCCTTCACAGTCGACAGACACCTTTGGGTAGTCATGCCTTTCATGGGAGCTGGCTCGCTCTACTCCATCATTTCCTCCTCCTTCTCCAACGGCCTTCCCGAGCCATGCATCGGCGTCATCCTCAAGGAGACCCTCCTTGCTCTCCGCTATCTCCACAGCCAAGGACACTTGCACCGTGACATTAAAGCTGGCAACATCCTCCTCGACTCCGATGGCTCCGTCAAGCTAGCAGACTTTGGAGTCTCTGCATCCATATATGAGCCATCTTCTTCCTCTTCGTCGTCCAATTCTTTCTCATCGTTTTCGTTGTCTTCCTTCAACGAAGTTGCCGGCACGCCTTACTGGATGGCGCCGGAGGTCATCCACTCTCATGTTGGGTATGGATTCAAGGCCGATATATGGTCGTTTGGCATCACTGCATTGGAGCTGGCGCATGGCCGCCCGCCTCTCTCTCACCTTCCCCCATCGAAATCGCTGGTGATGAGGATCACGAGTCGCCTTGGGCTTAACTACGAAGGGCACTACGACGAGATTGAAAAGAGCAAGCAGGATAAGAAGACAAAGAAGAAATTTTCAAAGGCTTTCAAGGATATGGTGGGTTCTTGCCTCTCACAAGATCCGTCGAGAAGGCCGTCGACAGAGAAGCTGCTCAAGCATCCGTTCTTCAAGAGCTGTAAGTCGCCTGATTACCTAGTCCGTCATGTGCTAAGAGGCTTGCCAACTGTGGAGGACAGATTCAGGGATTTTTCTTATCGTCCTAATCGGCTGGCAATCCCAGACAAAGACGATGACGAGGACATTGACGGTCCATCTCCGCCTACCAAGAACAGAAGGATTAGTGGGTGGAATTTTAATGAGGATGTGTTTCAGTTGGATCCTGTTTTCCCAAGCGGCCACCACAATGCAAGCTCTGCAAAGAGGGCTTCTTCTATGGGTGAGGAAGAAGGAGATAAAGCCAGCAGCTTCTGCGGCAGCACCCATCAAAATGGATCTCCATCCCCTTCTTCCTCTTCGACACCATCATCATCTTCCTCTTCTTCTTCTTCTTCTGTGGAAGGAAACAGCAGGGCCCAGGAAAAGGACTGTGCCAAGAAGACCGGCTTGGAGACCCTTAGTGAAAACGATAGTCAGAAGCGTCAGGCAGAGACTGAGAAAGATGAAGAAGCCAAGGTAGAAGAGGAAGCTTCTTTGGTTCCGAAGGCGAGTGGGAACGCTGCAGCAGTGATGATTCCAGGTCTGCTATCGCTGCTGAGCAGCTTGAGGTTGGAGCAGCAGATGGTGATGAACGTACTGGAAGCTTGCCGTGGCGGAAGCGTAAGTGCCAGTAATCAGAGGGAGCGTGTGCTGGTAGAGATGGCAGGGAAGTTGCAACAGACGGTGGATACCCTCACTCTACAGCTAGAGCATGAGAGGTGCAAGAACGCTGCTCTGGAGAGACAAATACAAGCCCTGAAACAAAGGGCTGCATCGGACGGCTGTAAGCTCTCTTCCTCTACGCATCATGATCTCCATGATCCATGATGATGATGATACCGATACCTATAGTCGACGAGCTTCGGCAGTACTCTTTCATGTAAATCATCCTAAATAAAAATGCTATCTAAAGAGCTCTCTTTTATGTAGTTGTTTATCTATTTACATGACTAGTTAAAGAAAACTTTTTTACGATTCCCACGTAAAAATTTTCAGAATGGGTTTGCACGAAGTTGACCATCCACGCGTTGTCGGACCATGGAGTTGACCTAGCTGCGGCTTCGTTGACATGTCACAAATACGTGAGCATGCCAAGCGTGTGACATTCTCATGAAATCTATACCGTCCACAAGCTATGCTTTCTCATTTTAATCCTTTCCCAATGATGACAGACACGGATCTTTCACGTTTTCCCTAACAGAAAGGTTGTAGGTGTGACGACCCGCCCCAGGATGGCGATGCCACGCTGGCAGTATGACGGGTTTTTCCAAGATCTACCACACTTGAATGATTTAATTACATCATGAAAAAGCACTAGCGAGTAAATAGTAGAAAGAAAAAGAATTGTAATTATAATATTTTCTAATAGGTCTATTACATTCAAACTAAAGAAAGTTTTAACATGTTTGTAGTAAAAACACCATCCAATACATCTCAAGCATATTTAATAAAAATCAGATAATTGAAAGATTTTAAATCCAGTAATCTTCTCTCAAATCCTTACTTTTCTTGAGACGGACCATCTGTAAGAGGAAACAAAGGGGGTGAGTATAAAACTCAGTAAATAGAATTAAATTCTTAGCACATGTGTTAATTAAAATTTTACACAAGTGCCCAATCTTGTATTCCTCTTAATATATCACTTTTTTAACTTATTTTAATCTATCATCTATTGAATAATTAACTCTAATAATCATCTGACCAACTTGATGAACTACCACCTTTAATCTAGGGAAGTAAAATCTCAACCCTTAGTTATGATTCCATCAATTTTTATGATTTGGCCATAATTCAAAAAATCTGACCCATCCACTGTGTCTAGAAGGGTCGAAAACCCTAAAAACGACTATCTGATCATCCAAAACGGAGATTTGAAGGTCCCAAAAAGAGTGGGAATATTCTGGCCGTCCGTTCGGTCGTTGCCGGCGTGATCTGGTGGCGCCGCTGCCACCACCAGTGCTTTCCGCCTGGGCTCGGTGCTTGGCTGCGTCTGGCGCTGGGCTCTGGCGCCGGCTCATCTGGCGCTGAGCTTGATTCTGTGCTAGGCCGTCTGGCGCTAGGCCGCTCGCGTTTGGGCTCGGTTCGTCTGGTTGGGCTGGCAGAATGCAGGGCCAGGCCTGGCCGGCCCAGGCATTCATTCCCAGCCGCCGGACGAACAAAAAATGGGTAGGGAGGGGGGTTTTCTTGGGCAGGGGCGGTGGGACACTATCCCATCATATTTTTTGGCTTACATATTCATTCAACTTAAATTTTTTTTTTCTAACTTTTCCACAATCTGAAAATTATTCTCTTGATGGCATACAATAAAATAAGTGGGATCCATTATAGTTAATGCATGTACTCTTAAATCACAGAGACATTAAACCTGTTTTTGATTTTATTTCTAATGGTTGGAAAAATCTCATTACATTAATTATGAATTTTCATCAATAATCCACCAAATCTGAAGTTACACTAATTCGCATGTAACATAAATTATCAATGGAACTGATCATGTAATGACATCATAAACTGGTAAAACCAAAGCATTCTTAGAATTTTATTTCGTAACATAATATCTCATCTGTTTTCCACCGTCCAAAAGTTCTCCACTATTCTAAGATTTTCATTATTTTAAGCATGCCTTAAAAGTCCAATAAGATAGGTTAACATCTTCATGTTTCTGATTCCAGAAACATGCATTCTGCCTCCCATTCAATTTCAATCTCCTAACCGAAGCATGTAACTTCTACTAAATTTTTGTACAATGACAACCATCTGATATAAATATCATGCATAAAAAAAATTCAAATGACAAACATCTGATACAATATCATGCATTGAAAATTTAATCTTTCAAAACATGAGATAAAATCTAACAAAATCTAAATCATGCCTTAAAATATTTTTGAATCCTTCCAAGACTGAAAATCCAAAGTTTATAATTCTAATACATGTATTTAATTTATTAAATCATGTATTTAAATCCTCATTTATTTCATGAAAATATCTTTATTTTATTTTCAGTCTGCGTACATGGGTACATTCACAACAACATGGAACGAATTTCCATAATGCCAAACAAACACAACATATTCTTCACATAAAGAAATAATTTTCATCCTGAAATCCTAACGTAATGATGATTCCAATTCATATATAGATATGCATGAGTCCCGTAACATAATATTGCAAAGAATTAAAAAAGTGATTTCTATATAATGTAACACATAATTTCTGATGCAATTTATTCTAGCATTTAATAAATCTAAATAACTTATATGTTTTGAAATCCAATCAGTATCCATGTATTTAAAATCTAAATAGGCCGTTATCAATATTTCAACGTATTAGAAACCAAAGATCTGTTAATCTAACACATGGATTTCCTTCTTTTAAATCATGCATTCAAATTCTCATAATCTAGCATATTAATTCCTACGAAAACAAATCTGATTAATATGCTCTCTTGATTAAATTTATGCATTAATCCAAATTAATGCATGTAAAATCAAATGCATTAAACTCAATGATCTAGTATATGCATTCATTCTCTTTACATAATTCTTTTGAAAAAAATCTAAATAATGCAAAAATATTTCTACTTACCTGTAATCCTTTTTGTTTTCTTTTCTCCTTCATCTCTTTAAATGTTTCCAGCAACAAAGAGTCTCCCCTTTCTTTTAGAATTCTTCCCTCTTTTTTTAAAAGGAAAAACTTCCTTTACAGAAGTTATATTCCTGTATTATAACTACCCACTCCTACTTGATAAGTATAATGCTTATCCTTATGTGGGTCCCACATCTCAAAAGTGAGAAAGAAGGAAAAACATAAATACTCAATTTCTTACGATTCTGGATTCATACCCTTGACCTCTATTCTTATTGACCATGTCTCTAACCATCCAAGCTACATAGGTTACTGAGGTTTAATTAATAATTAAATCTTTTAAATCTCAAATTCTACGGTCAACCGGTCAATGGTCAAAATTTCTACTCTTACCGCATCAGCATAAAAGACAAAAAATCTTTCATTAAATCTAATACGGGTCATTACAGTAGGTCCCACCATTTTATCCAATATTAGCCTCCTCATCTCACGACTATCCTTTTTTTTTTTTTATCTTATCTTCTTAGTGGATTGCCAAAACTATGGGTTTTTCCTTTTTATTAATCGAAGAAATAAAAATCCGGGCAACCTGCTGCGCTGCGGAACCAATTTTCTGCAATCTCAACCGTTGATATATAGAACGACGGGCCTTACCTTTTCCGATAGACAAGAATTCCAACGGTTTCGATGGATGTCATTTTAGATTCGTGTGTTCTATGATCGGTGGGCCATATTCCATGGTAAGCCTAATTAATTATACGAACGGCTGAGATAAACAGAAGGGTAGCCTTCATTTACCGTGGAGCGAGGCCTCTGTCAATCTCCCTCCCATGCCTAATTCACGCATCGCTCGTGATAAGGGGATCCAAGGGAGGTTGATGTGGCCACCAGCGACTCACTAACGCGGCACGTCCTTGAAAAGCCCAATCACACCCCAAGTGGGGTCCACGGGGAAAATGCCCCACACTGAGTACACTCCACGCAAGCATGATGTGATGGACAGCTGTTCAATTAATCCCACATCTCCCGTTGGTGCTCATAACCCCAATGAATATTGATGAACCCATTGATTAATTTGTTACACATATAAGTAGGATTTATAAAATTCTTCTTTGGGAGTCTTTTATTTAATTTCGACAGCCTAAAACCCAGTGCAATTTTTGAGTTTCTCCGGTTACTTGATGTGGTCACAGAGACAGCTACTCTAACCTATTGGTTGCAAATCACACAGCTTGGAAAGTGGAAATGGAGGATCGAAGTAAGAGCCACTGAGGATGGCCCATGTTACAAGCTTGTTGGCGGCCTCGGTGGCATGGATTCCATCCCAACTCACATACTTGTCCGGGTCACCGCACGCTGTTGCTGTCACCTTACTTCCATTTATGACCCTGGTATTCCCACAGTACACTTGTGGATTGAAATTGTACGCCCCACCACCATACCCACAGCAAGCTTTGGTCCCATACGAGAGCCCTGTAAGTATTAGTAAAAAAAAATATATCCGTTAAGAAAATGGCCATGCTATATGCGCATGAATGCGTCAAAATTAGTCCTAATTTTCATGCTTATCTCTTCAATTCTATTGCCATATAAGTAATTAATCTGAGAGAGAGAGGTTGTGGAATATGAGCATACCATGTTTAGTGGGGTTCCTGAAGAGCTCTAGCATTAGGGAATGAATATCGACGTATACAACCCATGCGTCCCATAGTCGAGCTCGGGTTTGAGCGAGTTTCCCCTTCAACATGTTGTTGTAGTCTGATACTGCATTGTTGTAGGTGAACATGCAGCCATAGATGTCTAATTCGGAGTTGCTATGAGGGAGTTGTGCAAAGAAGGCCGGATAACATCCGATTGGCGCCATGTTAAACACCAAAAATGTGCGGCCCCCTTCTGCATATAAAGCCTGCATATACATTCAGAACTTCTGCAAATTAGGATTTGAGATAGCCCGATCCTGGATACTCATTTTCAAAATTTGAACTCGAAACGTTGAGCCTGCCTTGATACCTGTCTCACTAATATTTAAAAGATTCAGGCATTATCATGCTTGGATGTGTTTTAAATTGGGTCAGACTGCATGTTGTAGACAGCAGAAAGGCAAAATTGCAATTTCCATCTTTGGCAATGAACTGAGGACATGGCTTTCAAGTTTACCATGCTGCCTTTCCATGTTTCTTGATGAGATGTATGTTGCTTACCGTTTTTCGTACCCGTCTTGGTTGCAATGTCAATATAACTCAAGGAGACTCAATTGGATGATTGGTTGATGCACCAAGTTTGTAACTGGCTTGTGAGAAAGCTGGCAAGCCCAGATTAGGAGAGAACCAGAAAGGCCCAAATGGAATAAACCTGCATTTTGTTGGGGCGCTGAAATTATTTCATCCCTTCCGTATGACATTTACCTTCCCAATAACTCCTATTTTTTTCATCATTATTTATATTTTTAATTATCATTCTAACCCAACCCATCCCTAGAAATACATTTGAGTCTGTGCGCATGCAATTCATGCTGTCACGATTGAAAAAGGAGGTTTACTCACTTCAACTGTGTAGGCAATCTGAGAAGCCACCTGAGGCAGAAACTGCTTCACTCCAACTATGCCGATTTTTGCCAAATTAGAGGTGAAATCATTCTGTCCGATGTAGAACGTATACAGCGATTGCCCGTAGATATCCTTCGGCGGAAGATTTGCATCTGCTTAAAACATGTATTAGAAATATTTCTTTATTTCGAATGTTAAGAGTTAGAATTCTCTTGAATTACATAATTGGTATCCGCTGTCTACGAAAAAAAGTTTTGATACACCGGCAGTGAGATCTGTGATATGCGGGACATCCAAATTAGACTTGCTTGATTATTTGAACTGATTCTTATTCCACTTAATGCATGCTATGTGCAATTCAAGAGTGCGAACATGTAGAATATACTGCATTTGACTCCTGCATTACTAAAGTATGCAGAGTACCTTGAGTTTGAAATTCAGTCGCTCTGGCCTTGAATTCCTTCATTTGGTTGAGCTGAATTGCTAGAGAGAAAGGGCTGATACCAGACACAAAGAGGGAGGTGTTGGGCAACAGGACGGTTGATGCCAACGTAGCGAAGTTGGTCCCATGCTTGTAATTGGAACCGATCGACTGTAGGTACGGGCTCAGAAATGGTAATCCAAGTGCTTGAGCTGCCACATTTCCAACATAAAAAGAGATGTAAGCTAGCTACAGAGACACCTACCTGTTTAGTGATAAAATTAAATTGACAAAATAAAATAAAAAATAGTTTAGATTTTAAGAATGAAATTTATAGATTCCAATTGTTTACCTCATCGTCTCTATTATTTGGCTAAAATTTTCCCACAGCCGGGCTAACAAGTAGCTATTTGGACAGTTGATATACAGAGCACTGCCATGTGACGATGCAGGGGACACCTTTTTTTTAAAAAAAAAAAAAAGATTTTTTTTTTCATAGTTTATTTATATTTTTTCCTGAAACGGTTGGTAAGTCGATTCGAAGAACAGGCATTTTTGCTGGTGGACCTGAAATTCTGGTTCTAGTCGTGATGGTGACAAAATAAATCCTGACAAAACAAATAGCCCATGCCCAGAGTCCTAATAAATAATCGACAGCCGTTGATGAGTTTTCAGGCCAGCACAAGCGGATCGCTTTTTGAGGACTGAATAGTGCTTTGGCACATTGCATTGGATCTGAATCGTTGGTTTGGTATGAAAAGGCTGAACTTCGTCAGCGCACACGTGAAGCTTACCAGCTGTCTGTTAAATGAAATGCCTCTTCCTTTTGAGAGTGCTAATTATTTAGCAGGAAAAGAAAAGTTCCAAGAAAAAAAAATCCATCCTTTCATGTTACATGAACCTATTTTAATAGCCCTTTTTTTTTTCACATCACCGATATCTTTCCCATTAAAAAAATATATTTATTCATTTCATGCATATTACCTCTTTTTTTTTTAAAAAAAAAAATACAATACTGCCAAAGAATAAAAGAAATGCTAAAAGGATAATTGGCCTCATTTTAGCGTTGTCTTAGTGGAGAAAGCAAGAAACAATACAGAGATTGGGATACTAATAACATGCAACTTACCCAGGAAATCAATGACAAGCCTCCCATCAGAAGCCCGGCCAGACGACCTCTTGAAGTAAGTCATGCCGTAGGGACCCGACGCCGCCGGAAAAGCGGCATAGAAGCCTCCTGTGTCGGAATTGGAGTCGCCGAAGTTGAAGATGGCCTTGAATTTGCACTCTGCCGCACCCGAATAGACCAAGCACCCAAAGATGATCGCCCAAACGGCTCCACCACTCGGAAGAAAATGCTCCATGTTAAAGAACTTGCCCTGGCAGCTACGTTTCAAACCCATCATGCATATAATGCAAGGCTAAAAGGGAGAAGAAGATGAGTCTGCGCTACGCATGGGAGAAGCTGTGTCTAAATGGCCTATTTATCATTGAGTAGAAAAGCCAGTGACCGACACGTGCCCAATTCGCATTGTGTACTGTAGAGTGACTGGAGGAATGTCCGTCTCAGAGACGAATGTGCGGGGGGTTGGGTCGAGCATATCCACCGAGCCCCGTCTGGAACGCAGAGGCGCGCAAATGCTGTTATTCCTACGCTTACACCAATCCAGCCTAGCTGATATTGTCTTGATGTTGTCAAAGCGAATCCCTTTCCATATTTGTTTGAAGATTTCAATTGGGAAACCTTCAAAAATCGACTCCAAGTTTTCGACACTATTGGCCCATGTGTCGTCTCTTCGGCCGGTCAACTCATGCGACGGCTGTCCTGTTAGGTTTGGGAAGTTAAGAGTGAAAGATTAGGCTTGAGAGCTTACCCTGCAAATGCTGCTCTTTTTGTCTGCAGCTTAATGATGAGCGGATCTAAACATTGAGGGGGCGAACTATAACTTTCTCTATCCTTCTCTCACATTTCACGGGTGTACACGAGTACGCTAATTAATATTCAAAAATAAAATAGAAAAAAATCAATATAAGGACAAGGAAATGATAATTGAAAATACAAATAACAATAATAAAAACATAGTTTCCAAAAGTAGGATCGAGTAATGTCGCATTAGGAAAAAAATAGAAAGTAGAGGACCATTTGTTCTCTTAAGTTAATGCCAATTACCTAAATCTAAATCGACCAGATAGGCTAACCCAGAGAAGGATAAATCACCCTCAACATTCGGCGTTGGCCTCGGATTGAAATTATGTTGCCAAAGGATCATCTTCCAGGCTTCCGGCCAGCGTAACTATGGGCTGCGTTGCCCGGAAAGGCTGGCATTTGACCACCAGCCAGGCCTGAACCTGGGCATTCTCCTGAAGCGCTGCCATCATCGTCGGCAAGCAATTGATGATTAAGGGTGGGCCACAGCACAGGAAAAATTGGTCATTGAATATTCAAACAAATTCAGACCATAGAAGGCATTTGCACGTGAGATTTGCAACTTGCCCACCTATGCACATAAGAACAATAGGTCAAGCAGAAGAGATCAGAGTGCCATGCAGACAGCTTTTTTGACAAGCAATTACCGGCAAACTATGCTCTGCTGATGCACATAAGAACAATAGGTCAAGCAGAAGAGATCAGAGTGCCATGCAGACAGCTTTTTTGAGAAGCAATTACCGGCAAACTATGCTCTGCTGATGCACATAAGAACAATAGGTCAAGCAGAAGAGATTGGAGTGCCATGCAGACAGCTTTTTTGACGAGCAATTACCGGCAAACTATGCTCTGCTTAATCTTATAGTGTCCCCAAGGCACATGCAAAGCTAGCGAGGTAACACCCACTTTATTCACCCCATGCATGTCTACAATCCCAACCAATTTTCTGTCCATGAAGATAAATCCATCCTCAAGAATAGGTTGTATGGCACAAACGAAAATTAGAGATCTACTGATGTCCTACACACCACAGCAAAAAATAGTCGCCTGAAATGAAGTAGATAAAAAGTGCTGGACGTGTACTCAAAATACAATAGGAATAATAGACTTCAACAACCATTATTCTACGACCAATCTCATAATTTCATATGGACGAGTGAAAAAATCTTTCATGCCTAGCCAAAAAGCTTCTTCCGGATCTGCAACAGACAAAAGGGGATCTAGTTGAGAAACAACAACTATAGTTAACATCTCATTGCTAAGCAACAAGGAGGTGACAAAAATACAGCTAACAGTTAATATTTTAATAACTGGGTATTGGGATGTCACACTGGGACGACGCAGGCCTGGATATATTTCCATAAGAATATGGGAGTTGGCATGTCATGATAAAGTGCTTGAGCACTCAGTTCCAAAAGTGCAGAATAGCTGAAACCTCTCGAGGGGCGTTTTAGTGGGTTATTAAATTGGATTCCTTATGAATCTAATAAATGAAATCAGAAATTTACATTTCTTTTGAGTCTAATAAATGAAAATCATAGTTTCAAGACTATTGTTGGATGTTCACTCTCTTTTTTTTTTTTTTTTTCCCCAATGCAAATGCCAGTGAAGGTCAAAAGCTTGTCCCACTAAGACAGAACTAAATATGGCCTCATAAGGTTGCATATAGTTTTTACACATCCAACAAAAGGTCCATTGTTTTATGTTAATTATCTTCGGGAATGACAGGGATGAGTTGGAAATAAATAAACTAATGAAAGAAAAAGAATATGCAAGATAGGTACTCAAAGCATCAATTAGTACAAAGTATGTACCTCTGGGAGCTTCTTCCGGAAGACAACATCAAGCCTTGCATCAAGTGAGTTTTCAAACACAATCTTCCCATCTCGAGAAGCCAAAACAACACCCCCAGAACTGAATCAACAAAGCAATATTGTCTTTTTATTAGGAGCATGAAGTGATTTGAAAGAGGAATCATGGGTGGGATTTATGAGAATTAGAAGACAAGAACTCAAGGTTGAATTTATAAAATCAAAAGACAAGGTATAGCAACTTAAGCATGCAGAATAATTACAGTAAAAGGATCCAAAATACTCAAATAAGCATGACCTACAATTTAGGGATGGCTCATGTTACATTTGCCTTCAAAAGTTCTCAGAATGAAAAAAAACAGGGGGGAGGGGGGGCGGGGCGGGTGTGGGTTGGCAAACTTCTAAAATCTTTAGTGTGCTTCACAAGGTGAACAGGGAACATATTGTTCATGGTGCATGTAAAATAGGATTAAAAACTAACTTTGTAGAAATGTTAATGTCAGGATAATTACCAGAATGGCCCATGCACATTGTGATGACTAGGAGGCGGTGGCAGATAGACATGAGTGTCCACCAAAATATCAGGAGGATGGACATTTGCCTTTTTTGCATACTCCTCCTTAGCTGAATCCAAAATAGATTCTACTAGCCCCAAATCCTCTTTCCGGCAGCGCAGTAACACAGCTGGCTCCTTCAACCGAAGTAAGCTCTGCAAGAAAGGCATATTATTTCTCCACGGATGGAAAATTCAATGAAAGCAAGAAGGTCATCATAATTTACACAAGCTATAAAGATTCCCTGTAATAGAGAAACGTGCTGAAATAACTCAAAGCATAAAAGAAAGATAGTGCAGTAACAATTGGTTAAAGCAAGACAGGGAAAAATTCTAGTAAATTTCGCATACCTGAACAATCAGATCTTTCAGAAGTATTTTATAGGAATGATGGTCCTGGCTGACACGCAAGAGCTCCTTTGCAGCCGCCTCCTTCATGAAGTTAACCAAATCATCCTGAGCTTGAAGAACTTTGAGGCGAGAAGCATTTAGCTGCATAGAGTACTCTCTGCATCGAAGCAACAGTTTGAAGTTGATTTATGCAAGTACAAAATATAGTATTAAATAAAATTTTCATGTACATTTTTGCTATAATTATGGTAGTAATGTGGCATCCATCCAGATTGTGCACATGGCATCAATGCACACAACACTTGATGATCAATGTCTTCTGCACTATCATGAAAGAACTAAAAGTGGTACGCTGAATCAGTAAATTCAATGGTTAAGAGTAAACTGATGAGGATTCTCTTCTAGCCATCAATCTGATGGACACCAAAGGATGATTTGCATGAATCATTCTCAGGGGTAGCCACGTTAGGCCTCATGACAAGTGGGGCCGTGACTTTGGAAGCCTAATGAAGTATGAGTGCATGCCACTCACTAGTGTAGATAAGTTGACACAGCTTGGTATGAGGAGAAAGAACCCAGTTGGAGGATCACTGAAAGTGAATCACATGCATGGCTAATTCACATACACATGAATCATGTGCTAGCATTATTATTAGTGCTTCTCCCAAATCTTTTCCAAATGCAGACTAAGATTGAAGCTCATTGCCTCCCTTCCAACTTGAATGTTTGCAAAAGTTATAAAGGAAGACAAGCAAATGATCACAACAGAACTTAACATGTCAGATGCATTAGTTGAATCAAATAACAAAGCAGATTTCCTGCTTGTCCCTTCCATCCCTTAGAATGTCAGAATGCATCAGTTAAATCAAACAACCAACCTCTTGCCTGCATCTTCCCCCTTTCAAACCCCCTTCCTTCCCTCTTTCAAACTTTTTGTCCATTAGATACACATAACAGGCCCACTCAAATATTGCATAGATTATAAAAGGGCAGGATATTGCAGGCATGTTGGCTTAGCAAATCACAGTAACATGATAACTTGTACAACCATTGATGAATTGAACATCCCAGAATTCAAACTATTGATACAGTAGAAGCCAAATCTGGTGATTCAGATGATAATTGGTACTCCATAGTAAAGAAAGGAATAAATTTAATGGGCCAACAGCTCAAGAACGAGAGGAATAAATTTACTGGGGTTGGAAAGGAACAGGGTTTAGTACATTACATTTTCCTCCGTATCTCAACCTGTTTCTCCTTCCGCTCATATTCTTGTCTGATCTTCTTCTTTTCAGCTTCAACCAGTTGCAACTTCTCAATATTAAATTCCTAAAACAAAGAGCATTATATTAGGGGGAAAAAAAGTGTAGCAATGTAATTCCAATAAGTTGGCAAAAAGCCCATCCTTATCGCAAGGAGTATGGTTTGGAATACTACGTTTCATTGTTGATTTCCCCACTTTTTGATACAAAAAGCAACCATGTTTTAAAGGCAAGTCCATAATATCTGAAATAAATATATCCTACTAGCAGAACATGCATGACTAACTTTTATAACAATGATATGAGCATTCCATTTTCAATAGTTAAAAACGTCAAGCCAGTAAAATCTGACTTTTCATCATCCTTAAAATCGAAATAGAAAACAATGGCCCATGGAGGCAGTGTCTACTTCACCATGTATAGATTGGAAAGTAAGTTGCATCTAATTCGCCTAGTATAGTTTGGAAAGTAAGTGGTGGGTGGGTGAACTGTGTGTGTGTGCGCGTGCATGCGTGGGTTGCAAAGAAGAAAATAAGAAGTCATCTAGATGAATGGCTTCAGTCATTATCTTGCAGAATGTGACCCTTATGCATTTAAGTTCTGATTATCCTTTTACTCTTTTTTATCAAAGTGCTCTTAACAGTCCCATTCACCGACCTCTTACTCCACACAGATTGTGTCCACTGGTTTGCCGATAATTTCTACTTTATGGCCAAGTTATGTGGACTCTTGAAAGACCTAAACTTCCTAGAACTAATGTGACCCATGCAGACAAAATACTCCAGCAATTATTTTGACCAGCTTATGTTAGGCCATCAGCCTAAAAATCACATTAGTCCAAAACTAGGTAAGCAACACCAAATATAACACAAGTATTTAACATTTTGTATGCCCTCGTGATGTTCTAATGTAATTGAAAATCATTTGCTAGTGGCCTGACTACAACTAAATGAATAGAGAAGGAAAATGTTCCTGCTTGATCTAGAATTACCATGAGATCAGATGTAGGTGAGAGGTGCGTGGCCCATTTGGATTTCTGGTCAACCTTGTTTTCAGCATGCCACAAACACAAGTCAGTGGGCGGCACAAGGTCCTTTCTTGCACAAGTTACCAACAACCACTGTGATCGGGTAATTGCACGAGGTCCTTTCAGGATTGACGTTCCAAAAACGAAACTCACACCATATAGTCCACCCAGATATCGGATTGCGATTTGGAGTGCTTCCCAATTGCATCTAGATGGGGAAAGCCACCATAAACCTTACGAGAGTTCAAGAATTCCAGGCAATTCGCCATTCAATGGATTGGGATATATCATTTTCTAGTGCAAATAGAGTTGAAGTAAAGTCTCATCAACAACGTGTGCTTCGTTTGTATATAAATCCAAGGTGACGTGAGCATGTACGAGAACAAAATATCTTATTTTAGTGGCACTTTTCATTTCAGGAAGAGAGAGAAAAGCCAACACAGACAGAGATCAAACAAAAGCCAACAAAATCAACGATTGACATAAATCAGATCAGATCGAATGGAAAACGAAGGAGAATGAATTGAATGGAATTGGCTTACTTCTTCCGCCGAAACGGAGATCTCGTTGGCCTTCTCCTCCGCCTCTTGGCGGATGAATCTCACCATCTGCTGGATCTGCTTGGAGACATCCGCGTCGTTCATTTTGGGATTGGATCGTGAGACGGACGTCTCTAGTTGAACGGGACTGCAGAGGAAATGGAGCCGAGTCCTGCTGGATGAGGAAGTGAGGGGAAAAGAAGAAGCCCTTCGATTTTTGAGGGGTCGACGAGGATCTCTTCCTCGTGGAGGGATGGCTGATGAAGGGGAAGCTCAGACCGATGCGATTCGCGCGAGTAGAAATTCATGAATCAAAGCTCAAGCAAGACACGTGCTATATTGAAGCGTGTGCGGGGGGTGATGATGATGCTGCTGGCGATTAAATTTGCGGAAGTGGACGACGGCTGAAGTCACTTTATATTGACGTGTATCATTATTCCCCGTTGAGTAAATCAAGTAACTGGGCTTCCACATTCCACAATCTTTAGGCTCTACGCTTCTACTAAGGTCCAATGCCAAAAGGCGGCCGTTGCATCGATTACCTCCCAATCCTGGCCCTAGCACAACACCAACCTCAAGCTCCATGGATTGCTCCCAACACCAACCGAACTCACGCTGCATTGTCTCGGTTTTCTGCGGAACCATGTCATTCGCAGACTCTGGCCAAATTACCCAAACGGAAGCCCAATCAACCTTCATGGTTGATATCTGTTGGCCAAGAACTTGTTGGTGGCCATCCGTGGGCTGTGAGCACCAGATGCGATCAGGGTCTTTGATCCGCTTTCTAATTGGGTTGAGCTATGGCCCTAAAACAAAAGTGCCTAAGCTAGCAAACCTCAACTTCACGCTGAATTATGTTTAGCCAATGCTGTTCCAATGAATAGATTACGAAGCCGATTATGGTTACTCTCCTCTCTCTGCATCTAATTTATGGCTTTAAGTCTCGGATCAACATGAGTCTTGAGTTGCGAAGTGAAAATGAGCGGCTGTTGATATCCATATTCTCATGTGGTATTTACTTCTAAACCATTGCCATGGTGGGGCTAAAGAGAAGAAGCCCAGAAGTAACAGATGACAGGCCATTAACTTCTTATGACATTGGTTCAGTCAATCATGTCCTTGATATGATAGCCCTTTGTTTCTTTATAGAATTTTATCGTTCACGAGATAGGATTTAAATCAAAATCAGTCCTGTCAAGGGATCCTAACCTCCTGTCTTTGTCCACTGCCCAGCCATGCATGCAAGGTTGCATATTTCAGATGTAACCCCTATTTCTCTTCTTACAAACACCGTTCTCATCTTTTCCAACAACATTAGATATCTCCAGGGAAAATAATATACATCTCGACTATTCTATTATTAGCTCAAATCAACGTGTGAAAATCATATTTTTCAAATCTCATAAAATAATTTACACTGGGCACTTTGATTCTACCTATCTAACAATAGAATTAAATTTTATGTCAAACTTTGATGAAACCTTGCACATCGGATATATTTTTGATAATTTTTTCTTTTAAAAATAACCAGCTATAATCAATGAAAGCTTTGTAAATTAATCCATCCTTCCATTGAGCTTTGTTCGTTCCTCAAACTACAAATCAACGAAAACAACAATATAAATTTTATTTTTTAAAATATATTGAATGCACTCGATCAACGATTGTGAAGAAAATGAGATCTTTACTGTAGTTTTGTTTTCTAGGGGGACGTGCAACATGCGTTCCCAAGTGGCTTTTTGGCTGAGCAACGACCAAAACGGAAAATTCTGCGCATGTGAGTTTTATATGTTAAAGGTGTGAGAGAGACGATTTGGGTTTTCAACATCAACGCCAGCCTCCATTCTCCATTCTTCGTCTAGTGGTCATTCTTCAAGCATCAAGCAAAAGATGTAGGAAAGAACTTTCAGCCTTGTCTAAGTTAGTTTTCTACATTCATTATCATTTTTTTTTCTTGATGATGTTGGGAATTATCACAAAGATAATTTAGGATAAGGTACATACCTTATTATGCAGAAATGTAGGATCTGATCAATTTGCTTACAAGCCTTTTTTTCATTCTGTGGGGCAACCACCATAGTCTCCTACTGTATATACGTTCCAAATACCAAGGGACTAGAACTGATGGTAATCTTAAGAATAACTGGAGAAAATAAATATAAAGAGAGAGAGAGAGAGAGTCTTTTGTGTATATAAGTCCTATTAGGAATAAGACTTATCTACTCCATTATGCAACTACATAATTCAAAACACACTTAGATTTATATTACAACGTGAACACATCATCGCCCACTTGTACACATTGTACAATTAATCTCTCAAGTCTTATACAGTTTTTTTACTTCATATAGGTAAATAAAACGTGCGACCTAACAAGAAAATGTATCAATGAGAAGTGTCATATTAAGTCATAACCTAACTAACATAACACTACACTCTGCATCTCGTTAATACCACAAACCATTTTAATCACACATTCTAAAACATCTCTGATCCCTCTTGTAACTAATATAAAACATCTTGTTTTCTAAACACATTTGTACTCATCATTACACTAAAACATATCTGATATAATCGCCTAGGGCAATGAGTCACAAACTCTTAATGTGATATTAAATAATTTTTTTTAGACACTCGTATCAATCCATCTTAACCTGATTGCTTTCCTAGACATGCTCTATTAAATCGAATGATATATGATTTTTGGATAATATACTAAAGTAGCAACATAAAGTTTCAACTTCATGACATAGTTCCCATAAAGGGTATAATTTGGACTAAAAAGTCCATAGGGCTTATACAATAACGAAGCAGAGATCCATTCAGTCACTCTTTAATATAGTCAACTTACAACATATATAGTATAATATGTATAGCATGGTGGAGCTCCCACTTAGGTTGTCACACTCTAACACCATACAGATGAGCGTCTAATATGAGATTCTAACATATGAATCTCCATCCGGCTCTTTATAGGCTATATGGAGATGTGGACATACTCCATATTCGACTAGATAACTAGTCTCATCTTAGTCTTATTAAGGCAATACTAAAAAAGTTCAAACCTTGCTCGCTCTCTAAGCTTCAAGGAGATCATATGCACATGGTACTCATGATCTTTTTTATGTCTCATCCCGCATTCTATCTTAGCACCAGGGCGATCACCAGTGTGAGAAGGCCGATCTAAAGGTTGGTGATATCATTTTTTAGATTTAGATATATGCCTCAAAACTCACAAACAAAAACTTATTTCATTAAAAGAGAATGCGTCAAATTCTAAGCAAACATATTTTCTCTTATATTGTAGCTGAACATGCTACGAATTCTAACTCCATCGTAGATAAGGAAACATATCCTTGTTTCTTAATGCATCAAGAGATGACTGCACCTCCAAGAATAAAAGCATATCCTGAAGTAGCTTTTCTTTTATCTCTGTCAGCAAACTCATCAGAATCACTATATCCAAAAATCTTGAGGTTTCCTCCTTTATAACACAAGGCAAGATTTGCAGTTCCACGAAGGTGCCAGAATATCCACTTGACTACAACCTAATGAGCAATTCCTGGATTGCTTTGGTATCAACTAACCATACTAACTACAAAGCAAATGTCAGCTTGAGTATATATCATAACATACATTAGACTACCAACAACGCTTGTATATGGCACTTTAGCCATTTACTTCCTTTATTTTTTTGTTTTAGGACATTGATCAATGCTAAGAAGTAGGTCTTTTTCAATTTGAATATCGACAGGCTTTGAATGGTGCATGCAAAATCCTTCTAAAATTCTTTTATTTAAATTTCTTGAGACAAACACAAAAGTATCTTAGAACGATCCCTCGGGAACTTTATCCCGAGTATATAATCTATCTGACCCAAGACCCAAGTCTTTCATTTTAAATATAAAAGACAGATGACTCTCATACATTTTTTTTAGTTATTTATCATTTCCTCCTACATAGCACTTAAACATTTATCAAAGGCAAACGATCTTATAGCATCATCAAAAGAAGCTGATTCATCACCATCCTCAATAATACTCATGAAGGACTCTCCTTCAATTTCAAAGTGATGACATAGAACAATTCCATGTTTGCTTTAGTGAATCATGTGATGATATACTCTCACTTTATAAGATGTCACTCCCACTGTCTCCAATTATCATTGGATGAGATTGTGTTTCATCATCTTTTCTATGAGATAAGGATGCATCATATTGAGCATCTTGCAACTCATAAAGTTCAAGATCTTTCTTAACTTCACCAACACATGAGAAATTATTTTCTAGAAAGTCTATATCACATAATCAAATATGAATCTCATAAGATGCACCATGACGTACTTTAATATCATAGATTCATAAATATCTAAGTTAATTATATTAGAAGATGAATAGTCAGCATAGCCTTATAAAAAGGCTTTCTACATGCTTTGTCTGCCAAACAAGGCTCAAGATAGGTAACCTTGACTTTAGTAAGAGAGTACAAAAGCACTTATTTAACCAATCTGGTCATCCTATCTTGTCCAATGTGTCTTAATCGAGCTTGTCATGTAATGGATTCAGACACAATATCAAAAACAGAAGGAGAAGAAGAAAGACCAACATAAGCTACAGAATTACCATAAAATTCTATATTCAAGTCAAGCATAAAAATATCATTTTTCAAATGACCATGACAATAAAATATTTTATCAAGGTAAATGGACAAACTCATGTCCTTAAATTAAAAGGAAAAACCTAACTTCATGAGTGCTAGGACTAAAAGTAGGTTACATCAGATTGTGGGTACATGAAACACATCATGCAGGAGCAAAGTACGCATATTATGTAGCTTGAGTTGATAAGTATCAACTCCTATAAACTCTTCTAGCACTTCATTTCCCACCATGACATAATGTCTACATGTTGGGACACAACGACAATCTACAAATTTAGCATAATCACATGCTACATATTTGGTTGCTCCTATGTTTACTATCTAACCAAGGAAAGAATGAGCCACAAACACATGTGAACACTAAGATTTTTGTAGGATCAAGGTCATCACACACATTTTTTGCTCAAAATATTTTTGAGCAAAGTGATCTTTTTATCCACAATCATAGCATTTAAGTTTGGTTTTACGATCTTTTTTATACCATACTTCATTGACTTGTTGGTCACATTAATGTTGGGCTATAGTACCTTCTTTAGGTTGGACTATAGTATTCATTACATGGTCGAGTAACTCATATTCGTGGAGATTCTTATGCCACATGTGTATTATGATGCTTGTTGAGGTCATATTTCACTACACTCAATGCAAAACTCAATCAGGCATATATCTAAAATATAATTTTATTTTAAGTCCAAGAAGACCTTAAAAAAATTTCATTCACATAATGAGATTGAAAATATCACATTCAAATTGCTAATAATAATCTTCTATCATATAAATGAAAAAAAAATTATTGTCCATCTTACTTAAAATAAAATATGGGAACTACTCTTACTATCTACAAAATATAATCAATTCACTAATAATCAATCACATTCACATAAAAATTCCATCCACCATATAGGAGGCTTGTTGGTGCTCATGCTAAAATAATCCCTTTAAAAGGCTTTGAAAAGAAATACATATAAAAGATTCCATATCTTGATAAATCCTAATACATTCTACCAAAACTAAATAAATAAATAGGGATGTCACACCGCCTTTGATTAAAGTATTATTTTAGATTTTTATTCAAATATAAAATAAATAAATTATTTTATGAGCACCTGAATAAAATTATATCCTTCAATTTATTAACCACTAATTTTAACTTATGATTGATTTACCACACTATCTACTCAAAAAAATTGGCTTGTGGTTCACATAAAATTTTAAAGCTTCAATTTTATAAGTCACATTCGCATACATGAGAAACATGTCATGGATATCATCTAATCAACAAATAATCAAGATACTAATTAACATATAATTAAATAAATCATTCAAATAATTTAACCACATAGGTTAAAATTAACATAACCAAACATTAATAGTGTGCATGTGCATTACATATATAATGTAAATTCATGACCTTAGATATTGTGTTTTCATTGGATGAAATCAATGGTCAATAATTTAATTTATGCATTAAATATTTTCATTGCATAAAAAATATGTCACTTTCATAGCTTTTCACAAATATCTCATAATCTAGCCATATTTTTGGTAATCTAATCCATATATTAAATCTAGAACATTCAAAAATATAGAAAATGACTATTTAATCACCAAAATCTAAGTTTTATGAACATAGATCTCATCAAAACATTTTATGTGTGAATAGTGTTATGCATAAAAGTGTGTGCATTAAACAGTATGTGAACAGTAATAAATAGTAAATAAATAGCAGTCAACAATTGCAAATAATGCATAAACATTGGTCAATAGTGCATGAACAGCCGCAAATAATTTATGAACAGTGATAAGTAGTTTCAAAAGAAACTAACCAGTGTCAAACAATGTGTAAATAGTGCTTGAAATCCAAAAAAAATTACAGCGTACTTGCGTACACTCAAAAATATTCGGCCAGCACCAAAACAAATAGTCTAAGTCACACATCTAGCCAGCCTGCGTTGACATTGTTAGCTAGCGGAACCTGAATTGGGTGGAGTTCACGTTGGAAAATCCA